>JAHBMJ010003263.1:24718-62218 GCA_018398765.1 Chromera velia | reverse complement strand
GAGAATCAGAGAGATTCATTGCTTTTTGAGATTTTTTCTCACCAACGATCCTCACATTTGCTTTTTCCTCTTCGTCTGCAGGAGAGGCAATTTTGAAACCAGAGAGCAAAAAAGCCAGACAACAGAGAAGAGGGGTCATATAACGTACACGGAAGAAAACAAAGAGGAAAGAACAATGCTCGACATAGACAGAAGCACCCACCGAGCCATCTCTGTGTCAGACAAAAACAGGAACAGGGGTAGAAGGAACACCCTCTTTTGAACATGGAAATGTACACACACACGCACACACACACACACACACACACACACACACACGCACGCACACAGACTGACCGAGAAAAAAGAAGAAAAGCAAATTTCTGCTCAACTTGCCAAACCCTTACATACGCCAAACCAGACAAGGAGACAAGAGAAAACCTTCAATCAATCAGGTCATCCTACCATGCTGGATGCGACTAAGTCTAGTTCGAGACTTTCAACCATGCTGGTTGACTGAATTAGACCTCGACGGCGGGAAGCACAAACTCACCTTCTTTTTGGTAGGGAGCTCCGAGGGCGCCGCACAGTCGCTGCAACCATGAGGGAGGGTTGGAGTCAGAGTGAAACAAGGGAATTGCGCATTGAGAAGAGTTGAGCTCAGAGTGAAACAAGGGGACTCCGCAACGAGAAGGGATAAGGGAGGAGTTAGAAAAGGAAAATGCGCACAGGGGTGTACAACATGATACGTAAAGCTGCGACAGTCTCTACGGGCGCATCTGCACCACCGATTGTTCGGAAGGTGTCAAACTTGCGAAAATTTTTTCTCGCAAAGTTTGAAGGACTGCGACCCAGGTGCCGATTCGTCAACCTAGAGGGCCGAAATACATCAACCATAGGAAGAGAACCTTCACGAGGGCGCGACAGCCCACCAACGCGACACCGCTCTGCTTTCTCAAATCCAGGCTCAGAATTGCTTCTGCCTGACGCGTCACCACACAAGCGCCCAAACAACACGTGTTGCATGCAGTTTTTCCACACACAACACACCCTGTCCGAACGAATATGCGCAACGCGCTCCGCAAAACCGTCCAAAAGAGCTTACTAACTCCCTGAGCTGACGTGTAACCAACCCAGTTCGCGTTCAAGACCCCCAGCACGGCTCATTCAACGGAAGATCTGCTTACACGAGAGGCCTTGCTTGCCAGGTAGAGATTTACATGCCTAGTGCACCCAAAGCAGGTCCTCTCTGAAAGACAGAAAGTAAAACTGAAGCAGCCGACGCGTTTTCTACTTTATGTTTCCCCCCAACTCTGACCTGGATTGCACTTGCGACTCCGCCTGGTTCCTCCCCTTCTGTTCTTTGAAAGTTCGCCCGTCTGACTCAGTCTCCCTGCTCCTGCTCCTGCCCCTCTGTCCCTGCTGCTGCGAACTCTCTCGACTCCCCCCCAGACGCTCGTGGCCGTACATCATCAGATACTCTCTTGCCAAGGACTCCTCGAGCGGAGGGAGGAGAGAGGGAACTGAAGAAGAAGTGACCCCCCCGAACATTCCAATGTGGATGAACGGAGGGGGGGCACTTCTTCTTCTGTCCCCTCTCTCCTCCCCTGACCCTCCAGAGACATCATGGAGGGGCCCGGGGGACACCTGATTGGAGAGGGGCCCGAGGAACACCTGATTGGAGAGGGGCCCGAGGGACACCTGATTGGAGAGGGGCCCGAGGGACACCTGATTGGAGAGGGGCCCGAGGGACACCTGATTGGAGAGGGGCCCGGGGGACACCTGATTGGAGAGGGGTTCTTGCTGCGGATGGAAGTGGCACTGGGTGTAGAGCTGGGAGTGAGGCAGCGGCTCCAGGACCTGAGCACGGCCATCACCGCCCCTCTCTTTGCTTCTTTCATCGTTTTCTGCAGCAACCAGGGCTCGTGGAACAAAGTTGTGTCTGCTTCGCACCTGCAGAGAATATGATGAGCAAGATACAGACAGTGGCAGAGAGCAAAATACATTTTCAGCTAGATTTTCAGGACGATGTAACGAAGACACGCAGAGATGAGCAAACGGTCGGGGTTGGAAGATGGTGAGAAAAATCAGAGGACCGATTCGTTATGAACCTTCAGACACTTGTAAGCTGAAAAGATCTGGTTTCACTATCTTTTTCAGAGTATCCAATTTGATTCAACTACGCACACACACACACACACACACACACACACACACACAAAGAGAGAGAGAGAGAGAGAGAGAGAGAGAGAGGGAGAGAGGGAGAGAGAGAGAAAACGGACCTCCCACAACCACTGGGCGAAAGTGGGAACCGTCACATCCAAGCCGGTATCATGTGGAAGGGGGGTATGCGAGATTGGGGGTACAGGTGGGGCCTGTCCGCTCGGCATGGATCCATGAATGAGCGGCCCTGGCTGAGTGGGCGATGGCATGGGAAGTGCAGGTGTCGGTGTTGTGTGCTGGAGGATGAAGGGGGGCGGGTCAGCAAATTGGGCCTTGGAGGTGTCAGGAAGTTGGTACAGGGCAGTAGCAGGCTGCACAAAGGAAAGAGAGCGGCCTGCATTGGTGAAAGACATGGACTGCGGGGGGGTGACTCCGAAAGTCCCCTCCACTTGGCTGAAGGGCCCGACAATGTTGAGAGACGAGCTCTGGACTGGGGCTGGGGGGGCGGGTGAACGTTCAAGTTTCTGCAGGGAATGGTCAGTTCTGTCTTTTATTGCAGTGGGCTGGGGTTTTGCGTGTGCAGCGGGGATTCTCTCTCCGCGGGTGGGCTTCTCACGGTCTCTGTCTGCAACGACCGCCTTTGACTGTCGCTCGGCGCCTGCTTTGTCATCTTCTTTCTTGGAGCGGAGAGAACTGGTGGGCCCCTTTTCTCTGTCCTTTGCAGCAGCGGCACTTGGCCCGGACTCCACCCCTGTCCGTTTAGACGATCTCGACGTTGAGGACTGCATGGTTAGCTCCAGCGAAAGAAAATTGAAAAGGAAAATTTACGCAACTGTTATATCCACAGCCACAGATCCTTGAAGCAATGTACGATAAGTTTCTCCTAAAGTCCTTTAGAAGCCGTTGGTATTGAAATTCAAAGCTTCAAACCTCTCTCTGCTTCAATGATTTTCAACTTATGGGGCAGACATCGCCTTTCCGCCAACATCGGGATTCAACAGGCAGCTGACCATAGCTGACCTCCAACACAAGGTGTTGTTCTTGCAATAAACTGGCTTCGTTCTACGCAAACGCTGCCTTGGGCCTCCAACTTTTCCACAGCTTATGTACACTTGGGTGTGGTCGTTCTCAGAATACCCAGTATAGATTTCGTTATGTATGATCGAGCTGACTCGTACTGTGAGTCGTACATATAACAGTCTGAGAGACGCTGTGCCATGCATGCAATTCGCTGTGCCTGTCAATGCATGGCCCCGCGGAGTGGCCCCGCGGAAAGCGAAGCGGGGGGCGTGCACTTACTAAAAAAAAATCCCCTGCTGCATAACGTATCGATATACAAAAAAAAGGCCCCCGAAAGTTCGTTTCTGATTGTTTCTGAATTGATCTGGTGTCCATCTATAGCTAGAAAAATGTATTTAGTCTCTAGACCTGATATGACCTGATCTTGCAGGCTGATATCGAGTCATCTCGACCCGTATGTTCCATAAAGGCTATGATGGTAAAGCCTGAGCTTAACTAAGCTCAACGACTAACGTCTACTAACCTTAAAGTAAAGAGTAGAAAGTTGGTTATTTTAGAGTTAAAACGCTTTTAATACAGAGAAGCACATCTACAAAGATTTAGACATGCGGTATCATGCAGTCACTGCAGTGGTTTAATTAGTTTTAATTGATTTTCTTTAGAAAAAATAAGAGAAAAAAAAAAATAGATAACTCCACGAAATGTAACGCAATGATTCGTCATTATTAGTTTGAGAAACTAAAACTGCACACTACTGTACATAAGAATTTTGACGCTAGGTTTGGATGAATAGCTAGTTTAGATTAGTTCTGATGTGACTAGTGATGTGATCGATCTACCATGTAGTCTGGAGTAGTCTGGAGCCCAGTCTGAATCTCGGCAATGTCGGCATTCTGTTTCATTACCAGTCTGTTCCTACTTTATCTCATTTGCTCAATATATTACTCAGTATTGCTCAGTTTGCTAGCTCCTGCCTTCTCCATCTTTTTTATGCGCTTGGTCCTACTATGCTTAGTCTTTTTCAAAAATTAATCAACTATAAATTAATCAACGTACATTATTACGGTAGTAGTGCACATGCATCTAGACATGCATATTAGATAATATTAGACCACGCTGTCAGTGTTTATCTCTACTACCCATCACTAGCGCCGTCAGTACGAACAAAACTTAGAAAATCGTGTTGTTTAACAACTATCTTTACCTAGATTTTTAGTACTCTTATGGCATGCTCAATCATATCATATGCTATGTTATACTATTAGATAAATGTAGTAAGTCTAAAAAAAATATCAGACTCTCGGATTCATACACCTAGTCATACCCCAGGCTAAAATAAAAGTTTTCACGGTTTGCATTGTTTGGATACTGATATTTTTTTCTTGCGGGTATATTGACTCCATCTCTACAAACAGTGCAGCACTTACACTACACTGTGAAAGCTAGCATGCATACTTGCCGCAAGCAATAAGAGCCATGCAAGCAGCGTGTTAAAACGACGGAGGATGGAAAGCGAAGAAGTTGTGGAAAATATTTGCGGATACGCCAAAGACGGGGTCTCACAGGTGAGTCCTGCAAGGAGCACCAACTGCCTTTGGCGGGGGAAAATGGACGGCTTCGATCGTGGCATCAGTCGGGTCGATGGTTGGACGGATGGATGGATGGTCAGAGGAAAAGATGGGGTGGCGAGTTGAGGTCTCGAAAGATCGAAAACGCGAATCATGTAAAGTATGGGCAGCGATCGGCCAGCGACTGATGCTTGTGTGCGTACTCTCTCTCTATCCCCTCTGCTTGTTTGTTTGTCTGTATGTGTAATGAGGCGTCGAGATGACCTGACGTATTCTCCTCTATTTTTCTCCTTCATGTTCCTTTCGTTCCTCCCTCTCTGTTCTTTTGTCTTTCTAAAGGCTTCCCCTCTTCCTTGCATTTTCTTTCTCTCTCTCCTTGTTTTGGAGGTTCAAGTGAAGGTGATCCAGAGAAGAGATCTGCAATGCAATGCGCACACCCATGCAGACAGAACAGAGCAACCGCTGCCTCTCTGTCTGTCTGTATCTGTCTCGCTTTGCCCCCTCCACTTTCCTTTTTGGAAGGTCCTTTTCGCTGATGGACTCGGGGGTTGACTGCAGCTGCATTGCTGTTCGGTTTTTCTTTCTTCTTTCATTCAGCGAAGTGGTGTTCGAGTAGTGCTCGTGCAGGGGGCAGTCAGAGAGAAAGAAGAGAAAAGAAATGGGGCAGGACTTGGAAGGGCGAATAGTCAGACAGAGGACGACTGTGGACAAAGGAGAGAAGAGGAGAGGCCGAGGCGGTTGCTCACTTGATTTCCTTCGTTGGTATTGCCGTGCAAGATTTCTTCTTCGAACGGCAGCAGCAAAATAGAAAGAACGAACAGCCCAGCAGCAGACGTGATCGATCACATGATCCAATGGTCATGAAGGTATGCAGGAAGAAAGGAAAATGTTTGCTTGACCTGGTTTTCTGTTTCGCTGGACGTTGCTGTTTCTTTTTTGGAGCCGCTTTCCCTCCGTTCTTTTGACTGCGGGAGAAGTGGAATTGGAGGAAGCAAGATCGAACAAAGTTACAGAGAAAAAAAGAAGGCTGCCTGGGATACGTCTCTATCGGATTCCCTCCCTGTAGCCGCCACTGTGCTCTTCTTGTTTTTTCCGTCACTGTTCTTGTGAAGATTCGGGGCATCGATCGAATCTGTCACGCACAGCCAGGCAGGCAGGCAGGCAGCGTTCTGCTTTTTATTTCTCTTCTGCATAGACTGGCGGGTCAAAGACTGATGGTGTACGCATGTTTTTCGTTCTCTGTCTCTCTCTTTCTGGCCCTTCGAATTTCTTCTTTTGCTTAAATCTTTCCGGCGTCTCTGTCTTTCTTTCTTCTTTCTTTCTTTCCGTGTGATTGGGAGGGGAATGGGGGGCTCAAGGGCTGGGGGTGAGGTGGGGAGTCTGGGGGAAAGGAAAGGGGGGAAGCGAGATCATTGTTTCATTGCTTCGTTTCTTTCTTTCTTGGTCTTTTTACTGCTTCAATTATTCCATTCTTGCTGTTGCTGAATTGAATTACTCCAGGGTGTGCTCCCCCCCCTCATGCAGTCCTTCACTGACGGCATGATCGAACCAACAATCTGTCCTTAATTGTTTCTTTCTGTCTTTCTGCCCGAGCACCCCTGAGAGAGAGTGAAGCTGGCAGAGGGGGGGGGGAATCGGAAAAAAAGAGAAGAACCCGTTCAGAGGAGACGTCTGCTGAAGGGAGCAAGGAATGGATGGAATGCCTGTGAGACTGAGCCGCTTCCCCTGTCCTTGACTCTCCCTCCTCTTCTCTCCTCTCCTCTCCTGTCCTTGTTGCAACAAGACGTTCTCTTCTCTTTTCTTCTCTTCTCTGTCGCCTCTCTCGCGCTCTCGGTCGTCCGCTCCACCCTCCCAGTACTCTTCTGCTCTCTCTCTCTCGCTTTCTTTCTTTCTGTCAACATCCCTTTCTTGCTGCACTCCTTTCCTTTCCTTTCCTGATAGATCTATCTGCGTTCCTCTCTTCTCTTCCCTTCTCTTCTGATCCGTCTATCCATTCAATGACATGCCGCTGTTCGTTTGATGATGAAAAAGAGACTGCGAGCCTTCCGATCGCACACACACAAACATTCAGAAAATCATGCTTCCCTTCTCCGCAAAGCTGCAGGTCTGAATTGATTCTTGTCTCCTAGCTCCTCAAGGTCCAACGACTTGACTGCATTAATTCCATTGAGTTGTCCGTTATTTGAATTGCCCCGGTCCCCCACCTGACAACTCCAAAAAATGATAAATTCTCCAGCCAGCAAATAAAGGAATTAGTACAAGATTAATTAGTTTTGTAGAGTGTCAAAGCGGTTCAGTCAGCATCCGCATCCAATCCACAGACGGAAGAACAGATGGGCGAATGGATGGCGAGAAAGAAAAATGGACAAAAAAAAAGGAATAAGGGGAGAAGAAAGACAGACAGAGCACAATTCTCTCCCTCCATACAAATCAAATCAAACCAACCAGAGGGTAGGAGAGGAGAGGAGAGGAGAGAAGGGCAAACCAGGAACGAAAGAAAAGGAAACGAAGGAAACATGCCAAGAGGATCTGCCTAGTTGCTTGTTTGCACACCGCGGCTGCACACTCTCACCGACGCCTCCTTCTTTCTCTGTCTGCCCGCATAACCGTCTGGCCAGCCACCCACGCAACCCGCACACAGACACGAACACATACGACAAGACATCACGACAAACGACCAAGGACAAATAGCACAGAGGCCACGTAACAAAGAAATTCGTTCTTGTCCCCTATCGATTTAAAAACGAACTTCAATGCACGGCAGCACCACGCCGTTCCCACGAACTTAAATTCGTACCTTCCTTCGACCCGTGACCTCTGTCTTTCCCTGCCGAAAGGGAAAAGAAAGAAAGAAACAAAGAAACGTTGCAAGAGATACCGAAAGACTTCTGAATTCTGCTGCTTCCTTCTGGCAGAGAGAGAAGGCCCCTATTCCATTCCCTTTCGCACCTTCAGTGTGCCTCCCGACCTCGTTCTTGCCCGTACACAGGGAGGCAGGCAGGCAGCTGGATGAGGAAGGAGGTCGTAGAAGTGAAGAGCTGAGCTGCTGAATGTGAGATGAAACTCACACAACTGTGCTCCATTAACGCGGGAGGGAAAAGTGAAAAAGAAAGAAAAAGACCGTCGAAGGGAAGGAAAGGGAAGGGAGAAAAAAGGCAATGCAGGGGGAAAAAAAGAGAAGATTGATTGATCTATCTGTCTGGCTGTCGCCAGAGGAAGAAAACCACCCACTCCCCACATCCCCGCAACCTATGAGCATGGCAGCGATACATTCACACTCACTCATTTGCACGTGCACAAACGAAAGCTGCCCATCAAGGCAGGCAAAAAGATTCCCCCTCCTCCTTCTCACTGGACTGACATCTGTACATGTAATAACGCAAGCAAGCAAGCAAGCAGACAAAAAGGCATGAATGAATCGGGCTAATTCAAGAAGCGATCATTCATTTTGGTTGCGATCCTATCGTGGCAGCTTCACGAGAAAGGAAGAAAGAGAGAAAGCACCAAAGACAGGAAGAAACGAACGGAGAGGCATTTGTTCGATTTTCAAGAGCGAGATGGAGGTTGGGCACAATTTCTACGGTCGACAAATAAGAAAAGAGTCAGCCTAGTAGATGATGCTAGAGGCCAAAAAGAGGGTTTGCTTGTAAGCTTCTTCGCTTACCTTTTTCAAAAAATAGCTGGAAAGAAGGCAGAAGGAGTGGATATTCGAATCATCACATCAGCAGCAACAGATCAATCAGGTTAATTCATCTGTCAAATCGTTTTTTCTTTCTTTGCTCTTCGACAACATCCTTCCTTCCTTCCTCCCTCCACCTTTCTGTCTTTCTTCAAACAAAGGAAAACGAAAGGGTGCTCCACTTTTGCACTCAACAGAGAAGAGGAGAAAGAAAAGAAGGAAGGAAGGAAGGAAAGACAGAAAGAAAGTAGGACAAAGAGAGAGCGAGGAAAGCGAAGAACACTGGAGGGAGCACCAAAATGAAGCCGGTCCTTGCAACAACAAGGAAGGCGGCAAACAAAAGAGAGCGCCTGTCCGATAGACAGAGAGACAAGCAGGGTAGAAAGATCGTAAGGAACAAAAGAAAGAAAAAAGAGAGAGAAAAGAAAGAAAGAAAAGAAAGACAGAGCTGGGGGATGGAGGGAAAAAGCAGTCTGCATGCTGAAAATCCCCTCTGCACCCTCATCAGAACGCCCAGAGTAAAAATTTCACCATATTGCTGCATCCAATCTCTACACTTCTTCATCTTTCTGCTCCTCGAATCCCTCTCTTGCCTTTTCGCCCACATTCGCCAGGGCGTTTTCCCCACCCACCGAACCATTTGGTCCTTCTTGCGTCTTCTTTCTTTCTTGGCTGGACTCATATGGATCCTTGTTTATCTTTTTTTTCTCGATCTGGCTTTTCTTTAGCTCCCTCCCATTCTGCTTGCTCTCTATCTGCTACATCAGCCTCATGTCGTCCGCTGATGTTTTTCTCACACACGCCAGGAAAAATTGAAAGCGATAGATAGAGCGGCAGACAGCATGATACGCCCTGGAGGCAGGCAGGCTGTGTGGTTGCCTTCTGTTTTTGCTTTTCTTTCTCGAGAAAGTCTCTCCATGCAGGCAGGAAAGGAATGGAGCCTCCTCGCTCTTCCTTTTGCCGAGCCGAGCTGATTGCTTTCTTTCATCGTTCTCTCTGAACACGCTCGCTCGCTCGCCGACCCTCAAAGGAGATGCAGGCAGAGAGAAGAACGAAGCAGAAGAAGAGTGTTTGAGATCAAAGCCTTCCCTCCGACATAAAACGTCAAAGATCGAATGGGTTGTTGTGTGAGGGGGGTAGCGTGCTTCTGGAATAGACGATGAAGGAAACGCACAAGAAGGCCGCTTTCCTTCCTTCCTACCTCCCTCCGTCTCTTCATCGAGTTAGGAAGACAGAAAGACAGACAGACAGACAGAAAGAGAGAGCAGGTAAGTGAGAGCAGGGAAGGAAGGAAGAGTTTGTGTGGCACTGGCACTACTACAGGTCCCTGGAGAACCCGGCATCTCGTCCAATGCCGCCCTCCACTCTGCATTTCTTCTTATATCTCTCTTTTGTTTTCTTTTGTTGCAGCAGGGGCGTGGTTGCACGGGACGGGTGCGAGCCTCCCTCCAATGCAAACAAGCAAGCAGCCTTCTCTTTTTCTCTCCCACAGCATCTGCTGCTACACCGGTGCACAGCAGAGCAGGTCACAGAGCAGAGCAGCGCAGCGCAAAGGCAGGACAGCATTTCATTCACACAGGTGCAGGGGAATGAAAGAGTGTGTGAGTAAGTGGCTCCTCTCTTCGTCCTAGAGACTTACCCCCTCCTCTTATAAAAAGACAAGACATCGCATGAAAAGACAGGACGGCCGGTGCATGCAAACAACTCCCCCCCAAGAGGACCCGACCGACCGATCGATCGATAATCAAAATTGAATTCTTTGTTGCTTTCAGCGGACTTACTTCAGTCCGGGCTTTCCCTCTTCGTTACGTCCTTCCTTGTTTCGGTCTGTCATGAGGTGTCTCTCTCTCTCCACGCTTCCGTTCCCTCCTTCCTTCACTTTTGTTTCGACATGTCTTTCTCCAATCAGGCGGGTACGTACGTCTACGAACATACATGCATGCATGCAGAGGAGGAAAGCTAAAGCTTTGTTCTGTTCATTCGCTCGTTGCAGCACGCAAAGGACGAGAGGAAAGAGGGGCGGGAGGGAGGAACAGGAGAAGGTGGGTACTTCTGATGGGGCTGCTCTTCTGCTACTGTGAAAAAGTCAGGACGAAGGGAGAACTTGATTTGAAAAAAGTGCGTTGACTGACTTTGCCTATATGAATTATTCGAACGATCTCGAGAGAAGGAGGTCAGCAATCTTCTGAATTTGTTCTAGGTCATTCTCACTCATTCAGCTGAAAGCATGGCACCCAGCCAGCCAGACAAAACAGGATGAACATCAAGCAGGTGCAAGAAAGAGCCAAGTCAGTCAGTTATGCAAGCGATGCAAAAAGACACGGAGGCATCAACAGACAGACAGACAGACAGACGTCACCATTTGAGACAAAGGAAGGAAGGAATGGAGTGAGCTCACTTTTGTGTGTGATATGACAAAACAGCATCAAGAAAGGGAAGGGAAGGGGACGGACGAGGATGAAGAAAAGAAGGAAATTGAGCGGGCGAACAGCTCACTCAGAAGAGAGGGAGGAAAATTGTTACTTTGTCTTTCTCTCTCTTGTAAGCTAAGCTAGCGATGGAAGGAAGGAAGGAAGAAAGAAGGAAAACCACCTTTTGCAAGCGAGCAGGCAAGGATCAACAAAAACGAAAGCCCTCACTCACTGACAAAAGGGGGCGAGGCAGAAAGAGAGAGAGAGAGACAGAAGAAAAAGGAGACGAACGATACAAAGGCAGGGAGAGAACATACGTATAACGATTGTTCGATTGCATGGCCCCGATAGGCTTACAGGGTTGTCTACCCCCCCCCTGTACTCTGTGGGACTGGTCTGCTGTGGTAATAGGGAGGAAGGACAGAAGGACGGAGAACCGTGAAACCTCCAGCGCTCGCACGGGTTCTAGTTCTGCCTGCCTGCCTGTCCGCCGGTACTCCCTCCCCCTAAACCCACAGACACACACAACCAGACAGGCAGGCATTCTCTCGACATCTCGCAATGCCTTCAGAGGGAAAGAAAAGACCCCCACACTGCCGTGGGCGCATTCAAAACGGAACAAAGGAAAGAATGAAGGATTATGATACAGGAAGGGTCGATGGAATTTTTTTCTTCCCTCCTCCATTGCTGCGTGAGTGAATTGAACAGATCCGATCTTGCAAGCTTATCAACAGGACTGCTTGCTTGAGCTAGGCGCTTGCTTCGTCATCAGTCTTTCTTTCTTTCATTCAGTTCTTCACTCACAGATGCAGGCGAGCTCTTCCTTCAATTCTACTGACTGCTACAGCTTCTTTCTTTTTCTCCTTGTGTCCCCTTTTGCCTCCAACAAGCGGAGGAAGAAAACGTTCAGGTGCACGCGCAATCGATCAATCATTCAATGAATGGCATCAAACAGCGATCCGATCTGCCATGCAGGAAAGGGTGTCTGTCTCTCGGCTTATTTCGAGCCGACTCCCTTCTTCCTTCTTCTTCTCTTGCATTCCCTCCCGCCTTCGTCATGCAGATACAATTGAAGGGAGAGAAACTCATTGTGTGCATGCTTCTTGAATTCGTCTGTGCGTCTTGGCACTTTCCTTTATGCAGTGCATGACTGAAGGTGGAAACAGAAGAAGGGAGGGAAGAGACGAAAAGGACAGCGGTCACTAGGTCGCATCAGCACCTCCCGAGAGAAGCCTCAGGGCAGTGCAGGCGGCAGAAGAGGACAGAGAGGAAAAGGAAGGAAGGAAGGAAGGAGACAAGGATAGAGACGGCTTGAAGGTAAATGATACACACAGGGGTGGGGGGAGTGCTGCAGGGAAGAAAGAAGAATCGGCCAGCTAGCTCAGCTTGCTTCGGAAACGATCGAAAGGAGAGAGACCATCAGACTTGCGCAGTTGGAGCTGCATTTCAATTCGTTTGCTTTTCTGTTTCTGGTTTCCCCGTTCTCTGTGTAGATGCACCTGCATCGCAGTAGAGAAACGAGTCGAGACAGGCGAAAGTTGAAAGATGATGTGCATGCACGCGGGCAGTAAGCATTTTCCTCATCTACTAGCTGCCAACGACGCACAATCAATTGATCCTTCATGCACGCCTCATGCTGCTGTTTTCCTGTTTTTTGTCTGATCGACACACATCTTTTCTTTCCCCTTTTGCTGGCAGGCAGGCAGTGTTTCGATGCATGCCGCCAGGTGTATTTCCTGCTTTCTCTCTTTTCTGCCATGACGAAGGAAAGGGGCAGAAGGACAGCCTCTCATGGCTGCCTCCTTCACTTGCCTGCCTCTACCATTTTATTCTCCACTGCCCTGTGAGAGAAAAGACAGACGGACGGTGATGTGAGGGGGTCAGAGAGAGAAGGGGCAAGGAGAGGAGAGGAGTAAGAGTAGGAGTAGGGGAGGAGGGGGAAGCAGGTAGATGGTACAGGCACATCATGCTGCAGGGATGAAGGATGTTTCTCTTTCTTTCTTTCCTTCTCGGACCTTTGCGGTCATTCCAGGTACACCTGTCTGTCTGGCATCATACAAACATCTGTTCGATCACCCACTTCTGGTCAATCGAAATCTTAGAAAAGATCATCAGTTACATGTTCTTCGTCCATTCGTATTTTCACTTGCAAGTTTTCTTTCGTGGCTACTCCCATGCATGCATGAAATAAGACGAGACGCAGATCAAGTTAGTGAGCATCTGGAGGAATGCTTTCTGCCGACCCAACCAAAGTCACGCAGTTGAAGCGAAAAGGGTGGTAAAGCAAAAGCGAGACAAAGGACAGGATAACAAAAAGAAGAAAGAGAAGAAAGCAGAATGATTCCGTGCGCGCTTCTTTCCCTTCTTCGTTCGACGATAAATGAATGAATTCGAGTTACAGGTGAGAGAGGCGAATTCGTGCGGGCACTCACTCTCTCACTGGCCCACCGCTTTTCCTACATCCTTCTTCAACAATGATCTTTCTCTCCCGTACATACATCCGGTTCCTTCTCTACAAGTGTGCCTTTTTCTTCTCGATGTCACACTCTTTCTTTCTCGCTCTATCTGTTAGTCAGTCAGTCAGACTCCTTCACAACCTCAAAAGCAGTCGCCTTCGTCCCTCTCCCTCCCCTTCTGCCTCCTCTGCCTGTTCCCCCGGCACCTTTCCCTCCCCTTCCTCCTCTTCGGGAGCGGGGGGCTCGTAACGCACTCTCTGGTCTCGGAGACCACGCCAACTCTCACAGGCCTTTGCATTCACACATTTGGCAGCCTCAGCATTCAGAGGGTCACACAGACTCTCCATTGCGGATGCTGCGTTGATCACACCCTGACCGAAACAGTGGGCTGCAGAAATACCAGGGGGGCAGTTGGTTGCGTTTCCTGGTTTCAACGCATCTGCAGACGAGAGGAACGCTGTGCGGATCGTCTCTGCGTCGCAGTCGGGGTGCTTGCTCCAGAGGAGCCCCGCCACACCGGCGGCATGGGGGCACGACATCGATGTACCTGCAGGGAGGCAGGGGGGAAGGGGGGGGAGGAAGGAAAAAAGGGAAATTCATGACTTTTGTTTCAAGACGGTGTGAGGACTACGTCTCTGTCCTCCAGAATTCAGGAAGGAATGTCGTCACTGTCTGAGTACTCGTCTCTTCGTTCGAGAAAGGAAGCAAGGGTGTTTCTCTTCTGTTCGGGAACAGAGAAGAAGAAGGAACGCCGTGAGCAGTTCTCACTGACGGACGAAGGAAGTAAGAGGAGGGCCTGGATATGAGGCAGCAAGAGGGAGAAGAAAAGGGACGAGGAGGCGAACACACACATATGCACGGGCATACACACGAAGGAAGGGAAGGGGTACGGTAACTACGCAGCATCAAAGCGGGGAGGGGAGACCGAACGAGCAGATTGACAATTGGACTCTTTCTTCTTTGCCTCACTCACTATCGATCGACTTGACTGTCTGTCTGCTGACCTGATTTCTCTCCGTAGTGAGTGGGCTCCCCGATCTCCATCGTGGCTGTCGCGTTAGCGTTCTCCGGTTCTTGCAGAGACGCAACGAGGGCCTCCCCTTCCTCCTTCGACATCGAAACAACAAAGATCTTATGCTCCTCTGGCTGCTCGACTGCAGAGTTGAACGCGCGTTCAACGTTGTTGTAGATCACAGCAGCAACCCCTCCGTGCTCCTTGCACGTGTCCACCTTATCCTGAAAGAGGTGCTCTCCTCTTGGAATGACACACATCTTCCCACTGCACCCGTCAGAGGCCTCCACGAGGAGTCCCGTCGTGCACATCTGTGTGGGGGGGAGGACCCCCATGGCCGTGCCTCCAAAAATCTTCATGGACTCTGTCGGGGTGCCTGTGGAGAATTCAAGAGTTAACGAACGACCGAAACTTCCCGTCTTGAGGGGAACAGTCGAAATCACGTCCACACCCGGACCTGTGATATCGACCGCAAAGTTGTACTGAGAGAAACGAGCACGCTTCATCTCATCATCTACAGCCCCCACCCCCAGCACACCCGTGTAGCCTGCAGGGTAGGAAACTCGGGGAGATCCCCCGTTGCCTGAGGAGGCAAAAACGATCACCCCCTCCCTGTAGAGCTTTGAGAACGTCTCCCACTCCAAGCGGCTGCCCTCTGTCCCTCCGATCGACGCGTTGATCACCTGCACAAAAATACATAAGGTAGAGAAATCCATTTCACACAGACACACACAGCTAATTTCACTTTCTGCTGCCTTGTTTGTTCATCACCCCACCCCAAAGCAACAAATGGAGGGTCTCTCTCTGACTGAAAAAGAAAACTCAAATGGGGTGAGAGAGTGAGAGTGCAGGTCCCCTTTTCATCAGCCCGCCCTGCTGTTCGATCGTCTGTTCTGCTGCCTGCCTCACTCCGGATCCGTCCGCCCGGGCGTCTCCAGTCCAATCTCATCTCGTCTTTCAAGGAAAAGGTCAACAGGCCTGCTCGACAGGCCTTTTCTTCATGCAGTGAAGAAGGCAAGGGAAAGGAAAGATGCTGCTAGCTTTCCCTGCGTCTGTCTCTGAGACTTTCTCTCTGACCTTCTTTTTCAGAGCTTGCTAAACCATGCCAGGGAGACTGACTCGCAAATGAATCCTACTTGCCCTCTCCCTTGCTTGCGAACAGGCAAGCAAGCAAGCAAGCACGCAGGCGAGAGAGAGAGAGAGAGAGAGATCCCTGCAAGAGATCCCACCCTCCAAAGCTTAAAGAAGAGAAAGACACAATCACAAAACAAACCGATAGGAAAAACGCATCTCGCTCACTCACCTTTGCTCCCTTTTGCTGGCATTTGAGCACGGCACCAGCAACATCTGATGCGTACGCGAAGTGCCCGTCGTCGCTAAAGAGACGGTTGATCACTGGTTGGCACATAGGGCAGACTCCCTTCACCCCCCCCCCGTTATCGAGAGCCAGCACGGTACCAGCGACGTGCGTACCGTGTCCTGCCTTATCGTTGAAGGGGTCCATGTCAGGGCAGCCCTGCGTGTCCCTGCAGATTTGGGAGGTGTGGCCCTCGTCGCAAGTGCAGGGGGACACTGCGCAGGTGGAGCAGATCCCTGTCGCCCTGTTGCAGCAGCACGAGCGCGTGTTGCAAGATGAGGCGGGGCTGGGATCCCCAATCGCCCAGGGACGATCTGGGAGGTCAATGTGTTCGGGGGTGTACCCTGTGTCCATGACACACACCTTGGTTTTGCCCTCCGCATCCGTCTCAACTCTCTGCACGATCTCTGCCTCCACCATTCTGAGGCCGTAGAGATCAATTTTGGGAACAAGGTCTTCCTCTGCCTGCTCTTCTGCTTCGGGTGCGGGGGAAGGGGTCTCTCTGTCTGACTCTCCCTGCAAGAACCTTCTTTGCTGCCTTGAAAGCGGCAAAGCAGGGGCGCTGTCGCTGTCAAAAGACGACATGAGGTAGCGCACGGGGTCCTTCTCTACGTACTCTACCTCGTCGAGCTGTGCCATCATTTTGGGAGAGAGACCGTTCTCCTCGAATTCCATCACCATGGCGTTGAGCTCGGGAATGTCTTTTTTGACATGTCCCTTCAGGCTCTTCGCTCCCTGAAGGATTTTGTGCTTGGCATCGGGTTTGTATTTGACGATGTATCGAGCGACAGGCAAAAACTGGAGACCCAATCCAGAGGGGCCATCGAGGTCCTCTGGATCAAGGTCATGATGCGGACTTGCAAGGGACTGTTGAGTGAAAGAATGGAAGATTGCAACGAGAAAGAGCCAGACGTTTAATACCATCTTTGAATGACTTGTGTGAGAGAATTCAGTTGTTTATTTTACACAGCAGAGAGAGTTTCACGTTCTCCTTTCAGGAGCTTCTCTGTGGTACTTCAAGAAGATGGATAGGGTTGAACGAAGAGGATCGACTGCAGATTGAGTGTTGTTGGTCCTGTGACTTTCTGGTTTCGAAGAATTTTTCTTGATTGAGCGAGATCAGAGTGTGTACGTATGTTTGCACAACTGCGTGTTGTCGGCAGAAAGTTCTGAGTGGAGGGGACGTCCTGAAACTTCAGCCAATCGCGCAGAGAGAAAGTTCTTTCTGCTGATCAAAGGCCGATCGATCGTACGTTTCGATCCGAAAATTCCCACAGCGTGCGCGATCGATACACGCAGCACACGACGCGGGCCCGAAAGACATGATTCTGCAATGCCCCGGCATGCCAGCAGATCGTATACGCAGAGCATACGCAGAGCGCCCGCGCGCACTCTGTATGCAGAATTTTTAACTAAATTATAATTAAAAATGATGTTTTTTTGAAAAATAAAAAATACGATCCAATTTCCAATACAGAAACATCTTACTGTATCGTATAAAAAGTGTACACGCATATGGGCCCCGGCAATGTATTCATAGAAACACATGCACATGGAATTCGATCGATAGATAGGTAAGGTAAAAGATCGAACCGATCTTGATGTCGCTGTTTCATGAGGATGGGAGTGGACAAGACCTGCCAAACAGAACTTTCGCGAGAAAAGAACCTTGAGACAAGAAGTTTCAAAGTCTGCTCCATCCATCCTAGTGCCGTGCCTCCTGCAGTATTTGTGTTGTACGTGTTGTCTTTTTACCTCCAACCTCCAAAACCTCTAACTTCCCAAGATGGCCAACAAAGTTTCTGTGTTGTCTGCCATTACCGCTCTCTGCCATGGTGTCGCCGTCAGTGGACAGGCGACAGGTCACAACCAGATGTCCTTCGACGAGGACGGACCAGGTGCCGTGGGGCGTCTGTTCAAGGCCCCTACCCGTTACATCATCAAGTACCGGGACAACGGAAGCAAAGACAACGTTTTCCGTCAGGCAAAGAGTCTGCATGGAGAGGTGAAGCTCGAGCTCGAGGACCTCAACGCAGTCGCTATGGAGTTTCCTGACGACTCCTCTGTGAAGAGCCTCGAATTCTCCGATGACATCGAGTACATCGAGGTCGACCACGTCAGGTGGCCGATGGTGGAGCCTGAAGACTTCTCCAAGTCTTCTTCGTCTTCCAGCTCAAACAACATCTTGGGTTTGGGTTCCGAGGAGACCCTCTCGGCCGATTCTGCCGAGAAGAGAAGGGCACAGGCGACCCCCCTCATCGACCTGTACGGCCTCCGCATGGTGGAGTCCGAAATCGTGCAGCAGGCAGGCGGCTCAGCCCGCAGCACCCCTGCAACAGTTCCCGTCTGCATCATGGACACGGGATACACACCCGAACACTCAGACCTCCCCGAACGCCCCTTCGCAGTCGGTGACCCCAGCCCTGTGGGAGCCTGCAACACTCGCGCGTGCTGCTGCGACAAGCAGGGCCAGTGCTCCAGCTGCACCACCTCCCCCTGCAACTGCGCCCCGTCCCTCACCCAGCAGGTGTGCAGAAGCAGCGTCGGCTGCCCCACTCTGAACCCCTGGAACGACGCCTCTGGCCACGGCACCCACGTTGCAGGCACTGTGCTTGCATTGGAGAACGGAGGAGGGGTCAAGGGTGTCTGCCCCACCTGCAGGCCTGTGGTCGTCCGTGTGTTCAACGACGCAGGCCACTTCTCCTACGCTTCTGAAGTTGCCGGTGCAGCCTTGGCTTGCCAGCGCCAGGGGGCAAAGGTTGGTTTCTCTCTCCTCCCTCCCTCTCTCAGATTTGTCTGTTCAAGGAGGTGAAGGAAAGTAGGCGGCTCGAAGGTCGTGGTTTTTTCTCCCTTTCCCCCCTGAGTCTGTCTCTGCATGCATGCATCTCTTCTCTTTCTTCCTCCATGCAACATCCACCCGTCTACCGGGATCCCTTCACATCCGATTACTGAGTCTTGCTTCTGTCTTGCTCCTCATTCCCCCACTCTCTTCGTCTGTTTCTGCGTGCCCCACCCTCTGATCTTAGCATCGGAAAATATGTATGTGCATGTGTTCGCGCATGTGTGTCTCAACTGTTCCCCCCCTCCCCTGTTCCCCATGCATCTCCCTGCTTGCCTGTCTGTCTGTCTGTGTCCCTCCCTCTCTCCCTCAGATCATCAACATGTCCCTTGGAGGAGGCGCCGCCACCCAGCTCGAGTGGACAACCTTCTCCCGCCTCAACTCCCAGGGCATGATCGTCTTCGCCTCCTCTGGAAACGCAGGCAACTCCGTCATCTCCTATCCCGCTGGTTACTCCGGCGTTCTCGGTGTCGGTGCCGTCGGCGAGGACATGAAGAGAGCCCGATTCTCCCAGTACAACCACGCCGTCGACATCACGGCCCCGGGAGTGGACGTTGTCTCCTCGTACCCCCTCGGAAGAGGCTCTTTCGGTGTGAGACTCGGAATGACCACCACTGCAGGGGTGCCCACAGGATCTATCCGCAAGTTTGGAGGCTCTGCCACAGGAGTCCTGCCCCCCACCCTGATGTGCCACACCGGTCTGATGCCTGAAGCCTCCGACAACTGCAGAGGAAAGATCTGCCTCACTCCCAGAGGAGAGCACACCTTCCAGGCAAAGGTCGACGCATGCAAGAGGTCGGTCAGTTGGGTCAAAGGGTGACAGACCACACACAGACACACACACACACACAGACACACACACGCACACACGCACACGGACACACACACACACACACACACACACGCACGCACACACACACACACACACACACACACACACACCACACACACAGGGGGGGAGTCAGGGAGGCAGACCGACAGATGGGTCGACGAAAAAACAAACGGAAGACTCTGTTGGATGTCCAGCCTCAGTTTTGGTTTCAACATATTTCTCATGAAGACTGTCTTCCGATCCCTGCCTGCCTCTCTCTCTCTCTCTCTCTCTCTCTCTCTCATATGCTTTCTTTCTTTCTGACTTCTAGACAGAGTGGGGGCCTCCCTCCTCGCTCTTGTGGCATCAAATTTGGCGCATCTCTCTTCTCAAGTCTATCTGTCAGCATGCCTCTCCATGGGTCTCACCTCTTTGTGAAACGTTTGCGTGAATGCAGACACGGAGGAGTCGCGTCGGTGATCTACAACAACGTTGCTGAGCCCTACGCGTCTGCTGTCGATCAGCCCGATGAGTGGAGGATCTTCGTCGTCGCCCTCGCACAGATCGAGGGACAGAACCTCGCAGCTGCACTCGAGAGCAACGCCTCCATCACGGCCTCCATCGAGATCGGTGGACCCACCGACTACTCTGCCCTGTCCGGTGAGTAGTTCGTCGGTCTCTGGTCCTTCTCTCTCTCTCTCTCTCTCACACACACACACACACACACACACACACACACTCTCAATTCTGACTAACTCTAGTCTGCGCCTCATTTCAGATGTCCTTCAGCAGTCACGAGAACTCCCGCCTGCTTTCCTGCTTTCTTTCCTTTTTCTTTGTTGGCTCACTTCCTTCAGTCGATCCTTTCGTCGTTTCATCATTCCTGCTACCTTCTTCCGCGAACTTACGTTCCTTCCTTCCTGGCTACGTGACTTTCTTGCGGCTTCCGTTCCTTGCCCCTTCTCTTTTCTCCTTCCAGTTTTCCTTCGTCATTCATACGGCCCATGTGCATGGCAAGGGATAACAAGCCAGTGTCTGTCTGCCTGTCTGTCTGCCTGTCTGGCTGCCTATCTGTCTCTCTGAATGAATGAAGAAAGAGAAAAAGAAAAAAAAAAGACGATGTAGTCTGTCTGTCTGCCTTCCTGTCTGTCTGTAGAACCATATAGCCTGCCTGCCTGCCTGCCTGTCGGTCTGAAAAAAGAGAAAAAGGAAAAGAAAAGACGATGCTGTCTGTCTGCCTGTCTGTCTGTCTGCCTGTCTGCCTGTCTGCCTGTCTGTCTGTCTGTCTGTCTGAAACACACAGTCGTTTCCGTCTGTCTGTCTGTTACCTGCCTGCCTTCTGTCGTTGCATTTCTCTCTACCGTGACTGAATGAAACCCCTGCCTTCTTCTCGATCCACTTACATGCAGGTACCTCCATGTCCTCCCCCCACGCCGCTGGTGTTGCCGGACTTCTGTGGAGCAAGCACCCCAGATGTGACGCAGAGACCATCAGGTCTGCCATGCTGGCCTCCGCCATCCCCCTCCCCGCAGGAACCGCGGGCAACTGCCCTGCCGAGACCCCCGCCTCTCACTGCCACGGAAGGGGTCTCGCCAACGCCTTCACCGCCATGGACTACCTCTGCAGCCGCTCCTTCTCGTGCCTGGACACAGCCGTCTGCACCGACTTCAACGCCCGCAAGCCAGGCAGGAGCCCCTACGTTGCCCCCACCCCGGAGCCGAGCACTGATGAGAGTGCGCCCGCTCCTCCTGCAGGGGAGGCACCTGAGGCCACTCCGTCCCCGTGAGAAAGAAAGAAAGGAAGAAAAAGAAGGGCGGCTGTCTGTCTGATTGTCTGTCTGGCATTCTTCCTTTCTTTCTGATCGCGAACGAAGTGATAAGAAATTCTGAGAAGAAAGCGAGCAAGCAAGCAAGCACGCATGCACGCAGAAAAACTTGATGGATGGATGGATGATTCTTTTCATGTTCAGTTCCGATGTCTGGGGGCCTACCCCCCTTCTTTCCGCAAGTGACCGCGTTGCACGATAAAAGGCCATGATTGATGTATGTGCTGTTTGTAAGATCAAGCTCGTTGATCGACCAACCGTTAAAGAATTCAAAAGAGAGAGAGAGAGAGATGCTGAGAAAAACAGTTTACGTGTAAGCAGTCAGCAGACGTGGAAGAAAGGAGAGAAGAGACCAGTAGGGACTGGACTCCCCTCGCCCTCCCTCGCCACTCTGCACTTGCATGTCTTTCTTCCTCTTTAATTGACTCTGTGCAGGACGGGTTCGGTGGGCCCATCTTTGCCTTATCTGTCTGTCCTTATGCCTTCTTGTTTTGACACTTTCTTTCTGCAACTAAGATCGATCGATCGAGAGATTGAAAAGGAAGAGAACGAAAAAGAAAAAAGAGAAACAGAGGGATGGAGAGACTGACGCCTCGCGTACGCAAGGAGAGAGGTGTAAGAAATCAGGACTAAAGAGAGAAAGGAAAGAAGTCGCGCAGTCTTCTTTAGAAACGAACACCCAACAATCCTGTCTGTCTGTCCTCGTTTTGGTTCTCCTTTCTTCCCACTTTGCATGTCCGTGGTCGTTGCTGCTGCTGCCGTGTCAGTTTCGTGGACTCACTCACGGTCGATCCAGAAGGCATAGATGCAGGCAGTCAACGTACAGAGACAAAGAAGGACGTCAAGAAGATAGACAGACAGACAGACGGACGCCCTCTTTTGAATTCATTTACGCCCTCTCTTTGGTTTTGAACATTGGTGGGTGGAGGGACGGGAGGGGAATTAAGGGAACGGGGTTGTCCATTCGCGAGAAGAGTATGAATGCGCAGTCAGTCGGTGTAGTACAGCCAATCACATCACGAATTCATGATTGAATTCATAAATTCGAAAGGACATGCAGATTTGAAAAAGAATTCGTAATTATCTCTCTTCCTCAACGAGCTTGTTGCTTGACAGACATTCCAACTCAGCAGTCGTTCGGCCTCTCCGGGCGAGAGAGCAAAACAGCGAAAGGTCATGGAGGTAACTGGAAGGATGGATGGAGCAAAAGAAAGAAAAAGGAGCAGAGAAACCAAAACGACAATGGGACGAAGTAACAAGAAAGACAACAATCGACAATGATCCTTCATGCCAGCTGCATGGCTTTTTGACCTCTTGAAACAACCCTCGTAGGTTGTTTGTGTTTGTTCTCACCTACAGATTTCTCCCCCCCCCTCCTCATTTGTCTCTTCCTGCTCTTTCCCCCTCTCTTCTGGCTTCCCCGTCTTTGCTTCCTGCTCGCATTTTCTTATTCGCGAAACGAGAAGGGACAAGGAAGAACACGATTCTTTCTTTAATTCATCACTCAATTAATTTGACTGACAGTGCACTGATCACCACACCAGTGCAGATGGTCACAGAAGAACAGAAAAAAACGAAACGAGGAAGAGAATCGTTGCGAGGAAAAGCAGAAAAACAGAAAAACAAAATCTGGAAGAAACAGCGACAACGAAAAGCAGAACTCGAATTCACTCCGGGAAGGGAGGCTGCACAAGTCAGACGTCGGATGACTATCCCGTCGGTTGGCTGTCTGCCTCCCTGTCCTTCCCCTTCCTTCTATCGCTCCCCGTCTTGCTTCTCTTCTTTCCTTCTCTCACCATTGTACCTTGAAAGACCTTTCGACCCTCCCGTCTCCCTCCCTGTCTCTTTCCTTCCTTTCTTCCTTCCTTCGAATTCATTCGACGGATGGAGGATCGATGAGCTCCGATCGACGCTGTGTCAATCGGCCGGTTCTTCATCCATCCCTTCGACTATCCATCCTCCGGACCGACCATCCCCCTAGCTCCAAGTGTTCATCTGTCTTCGATCCTTTCTTTCGACTACTACGAATCCTCCCTCAATCATCGATCGAGCCTCCCTCCGCCCCTTCCACCCTTCCGACCCTCCTCACGCGTCCTCTTGTATTCCATCAATTCATCTGCATCCCATACGTCAATCGCCCTCTCACCCATGCGGGGACCCCCCTTTCCCTTTCATTTACTTGCTCGGTCGATCGCTGGCCAGGATGGATTGCATGCAAGGGCGCCAACTGCAGCTGCTGCCTTGATGTTCGATATCCCGCCACCCATTCATTCCGATACATCGTTTTTCTTTCTTTCTTTCTCTCCCGCACACTCTGTTTGTCTGTCTGTCCCTCTCATTTGTTTCTTTCTTTTTTTCCTTTCTCTCTCTTTTCTCTTCTTTTTGTATCCCTCGGACCGAAAGCTGCGTGCTGCGGGTGGTCGGGGTGAGTCGACTGGAAGGTACGCAGGCATAGCGTGGCGCTGTGTGGAAGCTAGGAGGGGGGAAGTTTGTTCGACTCGGTCGGTCTTCGTTCACCGTTCGTTCGTTCTTTCTTCTCTCGCTGTCTGTACGCATAGAGCGGATGGAACTCTCTGTGTGTCTGTCTGGGTGGGTAGATCTGATTCGATCAATTGTCTGTCTGTCTGTCTGGACGGATCTGATGCAATCAACGGATCAATGTGTATTGACAAATAGAAAATACAGAAGAGTTTTTCTTTTTTCTTTCTTTCTTTGTTTCTGAAGCGGCACTGCAAAAAAAAAGAGAAAAAGGAGAAAAAGAATCAAACAGATTGATGGGGGGATGAATTGAGTAGTCGTAGTCGGAAGGGAAAAGGGCTCCCAAGCCTATGTCCTCTCCTTGTATCAATAATTATGATGGTGATAATTGACAGCAGGGGGGAAAGAGTTATGGATGCGGGGGAATGGCGTGGAACACTCTGTCTGTCTGAAAAGTTCTTTCGAGAAAGAACAAATGCCAATCGAAACCATCAAAACAGATGCTCTCCAAATAGATAGGAGAAACCAACCACAGAACCGACCAAGCACGGAACAGTGCACAAGGTACAGGGAGTAACAGGGGAAAAAGCGAAAAACCCGTTATGTAGCAAAGAAGCGATTGACACAAAGATTTCGAAACGACCACAGAACCCTTCTCGCTTTTCGGTTCTTCAATTTCTTTCTGTCTGCCTTTCTTCCTCTTTTTCTCTCTCTGATGCTTCTCCCCCTTGTCTTGATCTCCTTAAAGAGTTCCTTCCACTCACCCACATATCGACTCCGCATATGCAAGGGAGACAGGAGAACTCATTCATCCAGCGAAGATCAGCCGCAGAAAAAACGGCTGCAGTGTTACACTTCGCGTAAGCACACACACACACGCCTTGCACGCTCGTTTTGATGGCGCCGCACTGCGCTGAGCATCGCTGCATGACCTGCAGTTTCCCCCATGTGTGCGTTGCTGCTGCCGCTTTTTGGGTCTTGCTCAACATCCTCGGTCAGAGCCCTTCCTTGCTGTACTGTACACAGATCAATTGAGACATTCAGAGAGAGACGTGAAGAGAAAAGATCAAAAGAATGGAGAAAAAAAAGGAGCGCATCCTTGCCTCCTTGTACAGTCTGCGTGCTGCCTGCATGCTTTGCGACAAAAGACAAAATCGAAGAGCAAACATACCCCCTTTCATCCTTGCCGCCTCAATTGTCTTCTCTGCATGAAAGTCCCCTGTGCCACGAGAGCGCATGCAGAGAGAAACGAGAAGCGAATAGATGGTCGAACAGAACATAGAAGTAAAAGTAGGAGGGCCCGGGTGAGAATGAGAGGGAACTCAGGCAACAGACGTGGACCGTCTCTGATGTTTCAGAAAGCAGACTGCACGTGGAGGGGGCCGCTTTTCATTCCATCCGATTCCTTCCATGGGTCCATCAATGAATGCCCGTGCACTTCTCTTGGAAAGGTAGCCAGCAGGCTGAGAAAAGAGGCAGAGAAGAGAAAGCAAAGAAAGCGCTTTCAGGCCATCCGAAGGGACTGCTTGCAGGCAAATTCTTCCTTCCGGCCGTCCCTTTTGAGTCTTACACGCAAGCGTAATGTAATCAATCAAACCATCGCACGTGCATGTCCTTCCTTCCTTCCTGCACGCCTGCATGATGCGACTTGATTCTCATTCATTCCCCTTCTGCAGCTGTCAGGTAAGCTTCCTCCATGTAAGTCAGCAAGCCCGCAGGTCCGGACAGTGCCGCCTGTCGGAAGACGGACCGTGTACCAATAGAGTGGAAGGAAGTATTGAGGGTGGGCGAGACACTAGCTTGCTGGAGGAAGAGGGGTGGTTGTTGAGATGCTTTCACTTGATTATGCCTGCGAAGCAAAGTAGTGGGATGTGTCGGCTGTCTGCACTGCATGACCATGAGCAGTGGAAGAGAGAGAGAGAGAGAGAGAGAGAGAGTGGAGCCAGCAAGAGAGAGGGAGAGAGAGCGTCATCGAATAATCGTTTGATTGAGTAAAGTCAGCGCCAGGAAACGGCACCACTGAGAAAAGAAATGCCCCTGTTTTAGCTCTAGCGAGCCTCCCTCTCCACGTGTGTCTCTGACCTCTCTCGCTGCCCTGCGTCAGATTTCGATTGCATGTTTCTGCCTGTCTGTCTATGCAAAAATGAGGAAAAGATAAACAAGAGAATGAAGGAGCAGTCAATCGAATTCAAAGTTTGTTCTGTCACTCGTCTCTTCTCTATCTCGTTCCTCTTTCTTCTACCGAAAGCAAGGAAGGGGTGACAGAGAAAAAAGAGGAGGCAGAGAGCAACCAAAAAGAAAGGAAATCGTATTGATTGCCCCTGCAAATGCAGGCAGAGAGGCAGAGGCAGGAACGCCGTCATTCTACACTCCGGATGGATGGATGGATGGATGGATGGATGGATGGATGGGCAGACCGGATGGATCCACTCCTTCAGAGGTTGCACGTCGGACCGATGCGTTTCCCTTCTCCGTCTCTCATCGATCAATCAAGAGCGCGGGGATCGAGACAGACCCACAGACAGAGAAATCCAGTGAAGAAAGAGAGAAAAGAAAACGAGAAAATCGAATGCGATCGAAAGAATGAGATGTGGTGACAATGGTCCGCTCGTGGTATTGCGTAAAGAAAAGTTAAGATTGACAAAAAAAAAAGAACAACAAACGGGAGTACAGAGGGGCTGGTGGAGTGGAAAGAGAAGAGCGTCAAAAAGAAACACAGATCGAGTAGCGCTCTCTGTCTGTACGTTTTGGGAATTCTGTGCATGCATTGCTTCTTTGTGCCTTGCGGTGCCCTTTCTTTTTCTTTCTAAACGTCTTGTTCTTTGTGCCCATGCTGTAATTGTCTGTTCTCTTGTGAGTGAGTGAGTTACTGAGTGCGTTTCAGTCTGACGTGTGGAGAGGTCAGGTCAAACGACACGACATAGAACCGACCGTGCGTTCGCTCGACTGACTTTACCTAAGTGGCTCGACTCGACTAGCTGTTGAGAGAGAAAGCAGACGAGCAAAACGCAGTGTCGCGAGAGCTTGTGAAAGGAAAAGGAGAACACAGGAAAGGGAGCCAAGAGGGAGAGAGAGAGCACATGTCCACAAGGATTCGAACACCTGCCGTGTGGGTCTGATCAATTAATTTGACTTCATTGGCTTAATTGATCTTTGCTGAGCTGCTGTTTGGCTTCTTTTCGGTGGAGACGTGTGTTCCTCTTCCCCCCCTCTTTCCGTTCCCTTCCTGCCCTCCTTCATTTCTCCTCATCACCTTCCGCCCCTCTCCCGCTTCGGTTGGTGGCTGTTCGGGAGTGCTCCATGACCGGGGGAATTAGCGAGACAGTGAGGAAGAGAAATCGAAGTACGCTGTCAGCCGTCTGCGTCCGTCTGCAAGCAAGACAGAACAACAGATAGAAAGAGGAATGGACGGCTCGGCAATCAGGCAGGCAGAAAGGAGGCAAAAGGGGACTGGTGGCTTGGCCGAAGGTCGGTCAACTGCCTCCATTTTCTGTCATGCACTCACTCCATCTCTCTTCCTTGCTTCTCACTCTCCAAAAACTCCCCGGCTAAGCGATGGACTTCTCGATTACCCCATGCTGTCTGTCGTTTGTCTGACTACCGTCCTCTTCGTTTCTCTCTGCTGATGTGGTGACTCAGATGGATGAGTGAGTGAGTGAGTGAATGCTGGCGTCTGTCTCGTTTTGTTTGATCGTGTTCTTCGTCCCCTTGTTTGTTTTCTCGTCTTACTTGCTGTTTTTGTGACCCGACCTGCACACTGAAAGAAGAGTCTCAATGGTCCCTTTCGGAATGACTCGTCATGACATGATATGTTGTTTCTCGACTTGTCAGTTCCGTTTGTTCTTCCATTCTTTCATAACTTCTTTTGCACTTCTTCTCGTCTGTTTTGCTCCTTCTCGTCATGCCTTGATCGAGTTGGTTGCTGATGTTTGTGTGACTGTGCGTGTTGTTTGCATCACCCACCTGCTGCTAGCCTTCAACGGTCCAACAAGAAACCAAAGTCCGCTAGCGTCCTTTCTTGTCGTGCGTTGCTTTCTGGAAAATTCTCTGCTGCATGACTCTTTAGGGAGTGACCGACGACCCAACGTGTCCAACCGTCCGTGTGTTTGTATTGATGATTGATGAGTGTGTCACGTGCCTGTGTCTGTTTCTTTTGTGACACCAAGACAAGACAAAAAGTCCCGCAATGCAGTCGAAATCACCTGACATGCATGCAACCCTACCAGCAGAGAGTGCTTTGGCAAACCTGTCGGATGAATCGGCAGGACCATTTTGTCTCTCTATGGCAGCAGCATGCATGCAACAATCAGCATTGGACTGCAGCATCGGATCGATGGTCAACCGACGCGATGAATCTTCCTTCACTCACGATTTTCCTTCAACCAAGTCGGTCAATCACGACATGCAATGCACAGCTGTTTGATCCTTGAAATGTTCCTGCCTGCCTGTCTAGAGAGGTTAGCGAGCCGGCGATTTCTTTCGGTCGGCCTGCTTGAACTCTCTTCCGAGACAGAGCTGGACAGAGAGAGAGAGAGAGAGAGAGAGAGAGAAGGAAAGAGAGGGATCAACAAAATGTCATACGATGATGCTGCAGTTTTTCTGCTGCAGATCGAAAGCAATGCGGAGCCTTCTTGCAATGCGGCAAAGATAATCAACAGAAAATCTAAGAGAAAGAAAACGAGTTGATGATCAAAGTGGGTGTCTCGATCCATCATCTGACAGTGCGCGCATGATTGCAACATGTTGTTTCGTATTTGTTGCACGCTGATGGATGGTCTGTTCCCTTGAAAAACGATGCTGTAAGTCTTCCACTGCTGCTTTGACTTCTGCCTAACGCTTCCACTCTGAGACAGTCAACGTATGCATGCATGGCTTGTGCAAGAAGAGAGAACGCCAATCGACCGTCCAACAAGCCTGCTGACTTGCTCAATTGATTTAAGCTGCTCTGATTTTTCTCATCTTTCTGATATACGCAATTTAGCGAAATGCAGAGAAAAGATGGAGATGCAGACAGACGCTTGATGGATTTAGCACAATTCAGTGGGTAGAAAAACCTTAGAGAAAACAAAGAAAACAAGTTAAACACTCGAATTGAGTCAATCAGAAAATTTCTCAATGTTACCACCCCTGGCACGCAGGTCTGCTGGTTGCGGTGTGATCAACGCTTGCCCTGTCATGTATGGTAATCGTTTTAGCTTTACTATGTAATTCAGCTTGCTACTGAGCTTTAGTTGCAATGATTGAATGTACCAGGTAAACATATACTACATGTCAACTAAGTTAATTAGTATCGTCCATCCAGTGTAGAAAAGTTACTCAATTATCTTTTGTTGAGTTTTTTTGAATTTTTTTTAGTATATTCTATAAATTAGATTATGATAGTATGTATAACACTATAATTATTGTTGCTATAAAAGAGTTAATCGTGATATCTTTTTAAAACTAGACGACGCACATGCAGTGGTAAAAAAAAAAATTCTGAAAACGTCTATTCTTTTTTTTTTAAAAAAAAAATTTTATTGTATATGTAAAAAAAAATAAAGGTTAAATGACTAGCTTCAACTAGAGTTTGAATCATATCTAGGATCCCAGTTTCACTTTTAGCTTGGTAGACGCTTAAAAAGATTGACCAAAACTAGCTTTGACTAAAGCTTCGAAATGTATATCATCCTACATATCGTCAAAGAGCCAGTCAAAAAACTTCTCCTCTGTTTGCTCTTCTGTCTACATCCATGCATCTATCCTTCTTGTCACTCTTTGCATAGGACAAAAGAGAGCCTCCTTTTCCCTTCGCCCGCCCGCTCGCCTTTGTCCCTGTAATCCCTTTTTGCAATGGTCGCTGCGTGCAGTGCCATACACGCAGACTTCATTCATTTTTCAATTAGCATGAATGGTGAAACGACGGACTGGGTCACTCCCTCTGTCTCCTTCGTCTCTCACACTCAGTTGGTCCATCACCTAGTCCATCACCCGGCATCCCTCAGAGGAGGGAAGCAAGAAGGAAGTTAGTTAAAAAGTACTTCTAAAAGGTGCTCCTCTAGGTGCTCCTAGAGGTGCTCTAGGAAATCCTTCATAGAAAAAAAGAAAAAAAAAATCTGGAAAGGTCTTTTTTTTTTTTTTACCACTGTGCATCGCATAGTTTTTAAATTGTATCATTATTTTATATATATCTTTAATCATCATTGATATCGATCAGCCTCAAAACAGGCCAGTTATAGTATTTGCATGGCGTTTAGTAAATTGACACCGGCAATTAACTTGAAGACAAGTTTTAACTAATATACTTATTAATTTCAAGTTGTAGTAACTGTCACTAAGAGTAAGTGGTATACTAACTGCTAAAAGCAACCAACTAAAAACAAATAGTTACGAATAGTTAATATTTTTTTAAAACTGTAGTCTTAGTACCTCCATGAATCTAGGCTCTACACTACATAAAAAAAAATAAAAGATAAGAAAACTTTTTTTTTTATAGATTTTTTTTTATTTATCATGGTACTCCTACTATTCAATAGGCAAACAAGTTGAAACAACTGTTGTTCAAGTGTTGCAAGAGTGTTGCACGGGGTGTTGCATCAAAAAACATATACTTGTCAGTTGACAAATAAAAAAAAAATAAAAGATTAGAAACTTTCTTTTTCTTCTTTTTTTTATTTATTTATGGAGTGTAGAGCCTAGCCATAAATACTTATGTAGATACTGGTATTATGTAGTATATAACAACTAGTGTTAAGTAGAAAGAAATATGTGTGGGTAAAACAGTACGTTTTTACTTATGTTAGAATTATTACCCTAAGCAATCGACGCATATGCAGTGATTAAAAAAAAAAGAATAGGCATCGGCCAATTTTTTTTTTTTTCTTTTTTTGTTCTGCTTTCGTCTGCATGAGGCTGTTTTTCTAGCCGCCTTTGACTATAAAACTAGGGTATGGAAAGTGGGTTAGGTTAAAAGGTTAAGTTAGGTATTGAAGCTGTAAGTTTTGGTTTAAGTAGGTTAAACAAGGTTTTTTAGGTTAAACCAGGTTTTTTAGTAGACTAGTGTAATTAATAGACGGTCACTACGACTCACTAGTACTTATATTAATCATAAATTCATAGTTAAAATATACCATCATATACATAAATCATAATAAATATACACTATCAATGTCTATCACACTGTGATTTATACATTATTGATTCACTGATTGATGTACTATCGTCTATCGATAAAATTGTAATGCTCTAATTTAGTGACTCATTGTAACATTGTCATTGATTCCTTGACATTGAATCATTGATTGATTGATTTTTGTCAACTTTCAACAAGTCTGCAGCCATAACAAACGTTGAGTTCAAAAAATCAAATTGCAGAAATATATAAAACAAATTAATCAAATGGGGTGTTAAAACTTAAAATAACTTAGTGACACTCAAAAATTGAGTCAAAATTAGTCTCAAAATTATAGACTCAAATGTATTAAACAAATGGATCATGACTAAAAACTTTGAGTTGTACCTTCCTCAGGGCAGCCGTCTAAAAGATGACTGAATAGAGACTCGAGCATTGCCAAAACAAATCAAAACAAATGAAGAAGCATTCAGCGCCGCCTTGACAGCGTGCTGGCAGCTGCGCTGCTGCCTCCCCCTACCTCAAACACACTGCCCTGCTTCGTCACTTTCATCCAGGCTGCGTCTGCTCATTCCGCTCACTTAAATTTAAAAAAAGAAAGAGACGGTCGCTCACTGAGTTTCTAAAAAGGCTTGAGCAAGTCAGCAACCCACTGCAGCCTGTCAAAGTCATTTGGCTCATAAATGAGACAGTTTTTCAGCTTCAATACATTATTCGTCCTGTGTTCTTTATACTGAGAGGACAAGTAGAGCCCCGTCTATGAATTCACAAACGCTTCTCAGATTGCTTGAAGATGGGAGTTCCATCGGGTAATACCCGGGGATTCTATTGCTACGGTTGTGTGTCCAAGCATTTTTGCCTCTAACTAAAGGACTTGACACAACTGGAAGGATTTCCAAAAGTGTCCTGCAGAGATGGGAAGTTTAGTTGGTGGAAAGAAGTAAAAGACCCTGACGTAAATAAAAGACCGGAAGCTGCTACTGCCAGTAGGAGAAATAACGACTTGCCTGCATCTTTGGAAATGGGCCGCCTTTCGGGACTAAGGGCTAGCGCTCTCCTCTTACTCTTCGCACCTCTCCCCTGGTACTCCGCAGGCACCCGCTGGCTGTTTTGTGGTGCGCTGTCTGCATTCTTACCTTCATGTATGTGCATACCTGCCCGTATGTCCTATCCTACTTCAGACTCACAAGATGCATTAGCTTCTTTAGGAACATTTCGGCATGTCTTTAACTAACTAGAATTTATTTAGTCTAGAAAAAAAAAATGTATATATGCAGATTGAAAGTGAGGCTCAGATTATTAAGTACTAAACTAAGTATTACTATATATTCAGTTTTAATCTAAAAAATAAAAGTCTAGGTAAAAGTTCATAACTTTTGAACATAAAAGATTAAAATTATTAAAAGCGGAAATTAAGACAGTTAAGCCTAGGCGTAAGATATTAAAAACAATAATTAAAAATAATAATCAAAACAAAAAAAAAATGACGATATGATTCAAATACAAAAAATGTACAATTTGACCTATAGGTTACTACTAGGACCTTCCGGTCACCTAAAAACATCTTCAAAAATTCAAATTTATTGTTTTAGGATTTTTGAAAGCAATTTTATCGATTTTTATGGAGATAAATTTTGAAGTTAGTCTGTACACGATAGGCTGACTTACACAATTTTTGCATTTCCCTCTTCAAGAATTTCAACAACTCTAATTGGCACCTCTGCCCATCCATCAACCCACCTTTGATTCCCCGCTGGCATCTTCATTTTTACCTTTTGCATTTTTTGGAACTTTGAAACCTTCGCGACCCTGAAAATATTTCCAAAGCGCGTCCTGTCATTGTCTTTGATCATAAGACCAAAGGTCGCAGTCTCTGCGTTTCGCTCAAACATGGGTGCGCGTAAGCACTGTGCTATCCAGTCTTTGTGCTTGGGATCACAGGCAACAGGACCAGTGAACCGCCTTCCTGAAGCACTGAACACTGCCTGTACCTGCGCCAATTCATAATACTCTACCTCTTCCTTGCTTCTTTTCAACTTACGCATCATGTGCAGCCACACCCACCCCTTTTCCTTGATGATGTTGCCAGCATCATCTGCTGTACGCTTGCTCTTTGCCTGTTCGCGGTCCAAACGAAACCCTTTGGCCTCAAGAGCATCAACAATGGGATTTTTTTTCTCAAGCGCTGTCATTTCTTCTTTCAACACAGCAGTGATCGGTCGAAGCTTGCTGCTACTGTCTTCAATCAAGATTCGGAAAAACTTGTCTCGAAAAATGTGGCAGCCGTCAGGGCTAACAGTGTGACTCACCTCAAACGAGACTCAGTCAAAGCCTTACGCCGTGTCCGGCTCTGCATTCAGTTCCTCGTCTTTGCCCCTGTTTTGCCAGAAAGTGTACAATCTCTTAAAGTCTGTACATGCAGTATTAACGTTTGAGACGCCCGGCTCTGTCACTCCTCCCTCTTCTTTTTCCTCCTCTATAGTTTCCTTTACCAACTCAGAAGCCAACACGTCTGATTCTGTCTTGTCTGACAATTTCAACATTTCCAACCAATCGACCTTCTCTGCCACAAGTCGAATTCGCTCAGACAGTATATCTTTTTCCGAATAGAGTTTGCAACGCTGACCTGGCTTGCTTGAGCCCCTAAGATACGGAGCAATGTGGGGCCTCGTTACAAAAAAAAATTCTGGAGAAGCCCTCTGGAGGATTCGTCCAGCAATTTGTGCAGCCGAATTTATGGCTTCCTTGATGGCTTCCTTGATCGATAGAAAAGAGAAATTCAATTTCGTCTGTGTTTATCGTAGTGACATGAAGGGAAAACAGGTAACCCCAAACCACTTCACAAAGGAAAAGGACAAGTCATGGAGCATGCATGTGTGGTTTGACCATTGCAAAAGAGAGCATCTTAAGATCAAAACCGCAGACAGAAGTCAAAAGAAGGGGCGGGGTTAACCTCAATCTGCTGCGACGCAGGCAGCCAAAAAGAGGAAAACGGTAGAAGAAGAGAAGAAAAAGAAAGAGGAAGCAGCAAAGGCGAGTGCAGAGAGAGAGAGTGAGAAACAAAAAGACGCTGATTCAGAAGTGAAGGGGGGGCAGAAGAAACAGACAACGATGTTCACCTTTTTTGGCCCTGGACTCTCTGAAAAGAAGACGGATAGTTTCGCCCCACAGGGGGCACTTTGACTCGGAAGAGAAGGGGCCGCAGGAGGGGATGAGACTCAATTAGTTGACGGAGTTGAGTTGTCCCTCCCCAAGTGGATTGACTACGCGCTTCAGCTGCAAAATGGGGAAGAGGGCGATTGCGCTTTTTCCTCTCTCCCTCTGACAACCCCTGTCACGAAAGTGCCGGGGGACGGAAGATGTCTGTATCATTGCTTCTCCCGCAAATTCGGAGGGACGTGCGAGTCTCACCTTTCCGGGATCATCAATTTTATTCGAACAGTGGGGAGTGGTGAGACCCTTGTGTTTAGCACACCGATCGGGGGGGGGGAAGGTTGGATTACGCTCTGTTGTACTAACAAAATCAAGAGACTCGGCCTTCTGTCCGACGAGGGCCTGTCCGGCAGACAGAGTCTTAACATAGATAAATATGCCCGTACTCTGGAAGGTCGCCTCATTGAAGAGCGTGTATGGGGTGGGTATGTGGAAATGATTTGCTTCTCATTCATGAAGGACGTGCGGATTCACGTCTTTGAAAAAAAAACTGATGTATACAGAAGACTGTGTGTCCTAGGTAAAAAGGAGATGAAGAAAGAAATTTTTTTGCTTTGGCAGTAGAAAGTGGAAGGGGATCACTACGATGTGCTAGAGCCTCATTCTGTTCTCCAAGCCTAAAAGCTGTGATTGAGGTCATTGTCTTTGCTCTCAATGTATCTCAATGAAAACAATTGTAAATAAAGTGTTTCGTAGATTTTTATAAAAAAGATCAAAGCAGTTAGAACTTACATCTTGACTAGTGTTTTGAAATGACTTGACCTAGGTCTTGATCGTTTAATTCAAAACTAGTTTCAAAAATAAAAAAAATCAAAATCAAATATTAAAAAAAAAAATTGGAAAAAATGACGTTATGTTTTATTATTTGATTTTGATGTCCTACGCCTAGAGTTAAGCTTTCTTGCATGCGCATGCATCTTTGATACTAGCGTTAGGTTTCTGTTTTTGCATATCATTTTTCTTAATTTTACTAGTGACAGTGTGATATTATATAACAAGAGCAGAAGAAGAAGATGCCAAGATAGTGAAGCAAAGACTGACACCATGAAGAAGAGGACTCGGAAGATAACAAAGACAGTTGAAAGACTGGGACAGTGTTAGTCTGCTAGAACATTGGTGAGGGGAAACAAAGACTCGGAAGAAGAATCTAGAGAAGAATTAAGAAAAAAAAAAGAAACGCTTATAAAAATTATTATTAAAATCTATCTGACATTCAAAACTGCTTAAAACTTAATTCTCCTTCCGAGTCCTTTGCAAGGCTTCCACTGCCTTTAAATTAATAGTGATTCAGGCTGCCTTGATGCAATTGCATGTGTATTGGTCTAAGGATTGGTCGAAAACAATCGCTCTTTAGACCTCGGTGAAAGGACTACGGAAACTTGAAAGTATCTTATAGAATGATGAGAATGATGATGATGATCATGACGAGGTACGTAAGTTGAATCTCCGATTTAAGCGAAGCGAAATCCGTGCTGAGCAATAGAAATAAAACCTGTCACCTTTCCTACCACCGGGTTTCCGCGACGACCTGCCGGGGCGATGAAGTCGGACTGACTAGTTGATTCACCAATCTTCAGTCATGTGCAGGCACCATATCTCAACTGACACATGTAAGAAAGCCGAAGCTGATGCTATCGAAATATTTCCTCTTCTTCTTCTTCCGCACTTGCGGCAAACAGAGGGGGCTCATCATCGATACTCCCGTCCAGCCTGTCCCCCCCACTTTCATCCAGCCACGAGACCCCTTTTCCGCGAAGCTTGCTCTCCCATCTCTCCGCAAAACCTCCCCCAGGCCCCCCAAATCCTTTCCCGAAATCTTCATCCTCGTCGTCTCGCCAATCAATCGAAGTATCAAACCCCCCAAGCCCACTGCCCCCCCGATCCCACCCCGACCCTCCTGTGTCGCCCAATCCCATTTCATAGTCCAATGCCGCTTGGCCAAAAGGATCACCGAATCCCCCGTCAGAGGGGAAGCGCGTCCCTGCGCTCCTTCTCCCAAACCCAAACCCAGCTGCTGACAGATCCTCCGACAGTTCCCCCCTCGTTCCTCCCACCTCCCCCCCGAATTCGTCTGCCAGTGTGTTGATGTCCACGGCTCTTTCCAACCCCTCGTCAACCAGGAGGCCTCTGTCAGAGCAAAACTGAATGAATGACTCCCAATTCTCGTCAAAACCCAACGTCAAAGGGTCACCCACGACCACCAAACCTCTGCAGACAAGAAACAGATGGAAGAGGTGTGCAAGCTACTTTCTTCAGTCTGACAGGCATTCAAGCAGTCAGTGAGCCAAACCACACGCGCAGAACTGAAGTGTGCGACATTCAAGGCCGTGAAGAAAGATGCGCAAACAATGCGCTTTTTCAAATAGACGCCCCCCCCCCCCCATACATACAAGTCATACAAACAAACAACCCCACGTACCGTCGTGCCCTTGTGATCGCAACATTCAGCCGTCGCCAGTCTCTCAGGAACCCAACATTGCCCTGCAAAGCGTTGCAGAGGGAGGGAGCACATGATGAAAATGTGTGCACGAATATCCTTCCGTGAGGAAGCAAGCATATGCACGCACGTACACGCAAAAAAAAAAAAAAAACAAAGCATCGTGAAATCAACAGTCTCCTGCAGAGAATGGCAGAGGGGGGGAGAGAGGCGGACTAGAGAGGCAGCCACCTCATGGAGCAACATCAGGAAGGATAAACAATGCTCCGTTACTGTTTTGACCTACGAACACCCTCGTACGTATGCCAGACGTTCCTTGCGAGAGAGAACGTCCGGGTGGATGGATGCAGACTTCACACAGCCAAGTCGATCGATTGAATGCATCTGACTGGCTGACTGACTGACAAATGCGTTGGATCTCACAGCCGAGAAGAGTACGACTTCCTTCTCCCTGCCCTGGTATCCATCCACGCTCTTGACCTCGATCTGCGCCGCCGTCTCTGCCCCGAATTCTTCCAAGATCAATCCCCTCAGGTGACGCACCTGCAGGCATACAGGGAGGGGGCAGGCAACAAGAGAGAGAGCAGAGAGATAACAAAGCGCACAGAGGAAAACAACGCGAAAACACTTCCAAAACTTGACAGAAGCCCAGATGGGAATGTCGAGCTCCATGTTTCTCTAACCCAACCTCTGGGGAGACATTGAGAAAAGTTGACTTTTCCCCTTCTCTCTCTTCCCGTGGTTTATTCCGTCTGCGCTCTTTCGAAGAAAGAGAGAGAAAGTAGAAAGAAAAAGGAAGAGAAAGGAGAACAGTCACTTACTTGTGCTGCATAAGGTGCCACAACCCCAATCTCTGTAGGCTTGATCTCGCCCTCAGCGAGCAGGCTTCTGAGAAGCTGCAGAGGCGTTGAGTAAAGCAGGTTCATAAATTCATTTTGACGCAAAGTAGGACAATTGTAGAGGTCGCGCACAGTTCTATGAAAACCCCAAGTTCACATGAGCGCGAGGGAGGCTGGAAGCGCCAAACCAGATGACGGAGCTTAGAGATAGACGCAGATACACGGGGGAGGAAGGGCACACAAGAGACTTGAGGATGGACAGAACACACACACACACACACACACACACACAGAGAGAGAGG
>JAHBMJ010003263.1:5485-24682 GCA_018398765.1 Chromera velia | reverse complement strand
GACAGACAGACAGACAGACAGACCAGACAGACAGACGGATGAACCAACCTGAAGAATAACTGTGGCTTCTCGTTTGTTCTGGTAGGAAGTGGTGTCCCCCCCCCCCTTCCAGTCGGCACGGGACTCCAGATGGAGAGTCTCGTCTGTCACAGCCGCCATCATCACCGGAGCGTTTCTGCATGCAGGAACACGCACGCACACAAACACATACACCTAGGCAAGCAAGGAAGCAGAGAACAAGATAGATGCACGGACAGACAGGCAGGTACACAAAATGTGCATTTTGTTTTTCCCTTCAAACCGCTTTACATTCAGCCAGTCAACATTACTTCTTTCCTTGTTCCCCCCCTTTTCTCCCTGGCAATTTTACACTATGAAGACATCCGTGTGGAAAGCAGAAAAAAATGCCGGTCGACACCCCATGAATGAGTGACCCACCCGGCCGACGGACCTGTCAGGCCAGAGGACCCCTCTGGGCGCCGGTCTGTCCTCAGCTTTGGGGACCGACTCAAGTTTCCCTCCGTAGAACTGGGCGGAGGGGAACGCGGCAATCACGGGGTGCATTCTGTACTGCCTCCCCAACATGAACGGCTTCACTCCAGCAAGAACAAGGCGAACAAACAGAGAGACGTCGAGGCACTTTTCCTTCACCTGCACAAAAGAGTCGTTGGAAGGACAAATTAAGGAAACGAAGCGGAAAGAGACGCTCGACGGAAAAAGTTGAGGATGGCAGATAAACAGGCAGCAACACAAGAATTGATCGTGGTAAGCCATGACGAACAGCATCTTACTGGATTGACATTGAATTCCACTTCATGAAGATACTGAAGATCCCAACCCTCGTCTCTCTGCCTCTCATTCGAAGATGTGTAGTACCGGCACATGAGAGACCAGCCAAGCACGTCTTCGCACATGATTCTGTACGGCCTCATGAGCACGAAAGACCGGCACAAACCGAGATCCAGACACACGCCATCACATCAGTCAGGCTACCCGTCTAGCTGTCTCTCTGCCCCCCTCTTTCTGACCGATTCCGTTGTCACAGTTGGAGGCAACTGATTCTGGTCCCCCACCAGGATAACCTGTTCTGCCCCGGTCACCAGGGGCACCAGGGCGGCAGGCTCTGTCACCTGCTCGCTCGATCCGTGGATCCCTCCATTCATTCATTCAATTTTGTTTTTTCATTTATTTGTGCACACATGCTTGCTCCTCGGCAAATTTAAGCTTGACAGAATAAGAAGGGAATGAATGAAGGAAAGAAGCGGGTGTCCGACAAAGAACCGGCGGCCCGAAACGCTAGATGGAAAGGCAGTGTGAGGTCGGAGACAGAAGAGCACGTTGCCACGTTTCCGCACAAGAACAGCAAAGAACACACAAAAAGGATGCGAAGGTCATGGCTCTGTGACTCTCAAGGAAGCTCAGTGCCGTCGGAGCCCATCTGCTCTCTTCCCTCCATGCTTTCAATTATCTGGCGTTGCCACGACGCAACATGCGAATGACACACACACACACACACAGAGAGAGAGAGAGAGAGAGAGAGAGAGAACAGAGCAAATATCAAAACGAGGGACCTGCAGACGAGCAAGAAAAACCAAAACAAAATTCAGAGAAGAGGATCAGACCAACTTGTGAGGCCTCATCGAGAAGGACAGTGGAGAAGCTGATGGGAGAACGCTCGGGATCCCACCCCGGGCATTCCAGGGCGTTAACGAAGTCTACCTTTCCTGCGCCTGCAAGGAAAGGGAGAAAGGGGCACCAAAAAGAAAGAAATCAAGACAGATGGGGATTCACTCACAGAGAGACAGAGAGGCAGGACACGACAGACGGCACAAAGTCAAAACGAGATTCGGGAGAAAACGGAAGAGGCTCTTTGGCTGGTGCGTGTGGCAGACGCAGAGAGAAAGTTCACAAGGACTGTCAGAACGAGGGAGACAGAAAGAGACGGCCAACAATAAAGACAGAAAAGAACAGAAAAACCAACGAGGCCCACCCATGCACGAGGATACGACGACATCTGCACTCGCCATGATCCTCCAGAGTGCCCGTTTCTCTGCCACCCTCACATCCTCTTCAGCAAGCCGAACCTGTACGTACGTGGAAAGCAGCAAGAGAGAGATTGAGAGATGGAAGATGCCCACCCAGACCAAAAAACTGCTTTTGAGGGAGGCCCTTGTGGGGATTCTCAAGCTAGATCGACGTCTTCCGAAAACGCCCGAAAAGTGGGCAGGCCCAAACGGTGAACAGAGAACAAACACACACAAGAGAGAAACGGTGAACGAAGAGAGCAAGAGAGACAGACACACACACACACACACACACACACACACACAGAGAGAGAGAGAGAGAGAGAGAAAGAGAGAGAGAGAGAGTAGCAAGATCGATGGAAGCATCCTATGATCCTCTTTCCGTTCTGATTTTTTCTTTCCTTCTTATCACAGAGATAGAGGAAGAGGGCTTTTCTTCACCTGATCAATAAAGGTCAAACAAATTCACAAAATGGACCACCCTCCCACCCAACCGAAATAAAGGGCCCTCGTTGGAAGGAAATGCATTGATGCTCATGCCAGCATTTCATTCATGTTGCAGCTGTCTGTGTTAAAAGTCTGCGCTCGCTTGTCTTTGTCTCTCTGTTTCTTTTTTTTTGTCTCAAAGACTCGACTCTATTCTAAGGCAGAAGGAATTTTCGCACAAGGTAAGGAAACCACTGACGTGCTCCTGCATCTTCTTTTTTCTCGCGAACTCCTTCTCTTTGAAGGTCAGGAGCTCTTCCGTCTCATTCCGAGCTACTCCCTGAGGCAGAAGGGGACCTTTCTCGTCGGGCTTCATGCCAAACAGACGAAGCTCACGAGCGCGGTCTGAAACCTCCCGGAGATGCCGGACCGCAGCTTTCACTTCGGGGTGTTGTCTGACTAGCGCGTCTGCCGTGTAGTTGTACAACAGGGGGTTAACAACGTTCGATCTCCCCACACGCACCGCCTTCACCCCCATCTTGAGCAGACCCTCGAGGATGTTGTCGGCAGCCACGTTGGAGAAAGCAGCCGCGAGGATCTTCTCCAGCTTTGGAGGCTGGGGAGGTATGCTCCGCAGGGCCTGTTCCTTCTCTTTCGACTCAATCGTGAACAGTTTCTCGAATCTGCAGACAGACAGACAGGCAGGCAGAAAGAGAGACAAACGCAGGAGGAGATGGAATTTTTTGTTGGGTATGTAAATGCATCGCAGGTTCAGAGACATGCAAAAAAAGCAGACACAAGTACAGCCTCAGAGACGCGAAACGGCCAGCAAGGGGTGCCGTCTTCATCACTCAGACAGCTGAATGCTGTGGGGGGGAGGAACAGCGGAGACCTGTCCTGCCTCTCACTTCCCCGCTGCAAAAAGGCCGAATGGGCCAAAACAAAGCGGTTCTGTTGATGCAATTCGGCTCTTCCCATCCTCCTTTCCCATGGCAGTCGGTCCATCTGATGGATGCCAAAGAAACACAGACAGACCTGTTGACGGGTTCGTGTCCCCTCAGGCGGGCAGTCCGCATCATCTGAGCGAGTGTACCGAGAATCAAACAAGACGTTCGGGTCTTCCCCGTGCCTGGGGGACCTTGAATGAGCGTCAGGCGTCTGCTCAGAGCCGCACGAACGGCAACGTCCTGCGAAGGGTCCAAAAGTCCTCTCTTTTTCGCTCGGTCTAAAATTTCATCCAGGACTACTTTTGAGTACCACCACTTTCGAGGATTTGTGGCAAAAAAAGAGACCCAGGGCCGTTTTCTGTCGAGAGGAATTCGAGAATCGTCCTCTATCCGTTCCCCAGCGTCCACTGTGTCTCTGTAAAAAGCTCGGGGGTCAGAGGGAAGGAGCGCCTTTGCACCCACTTCTTCACGAAGTTGGTTGAAAAAGTGAAAACTTCGAAGAAGCGCCTCTCGCAGAAGGGGATTCATCAGCGCACCGCTCTGGTCCTCTGCATTTATTCATTTGTCCACTTACTTCTTCCTTCATCCATTCCGCCATTCTTCCGCGATGCTCTGTCAATTCAACGCAAAAGTGTGAAAGTCTTCTTCACTGCAGTGTGCGGTGAGTGAGTGAGTCAACGTCAAGCCTGCCTGCCTGCCTGTCTGTCTGGAGGTCTGCATTAGGACAAGCAGATTTATTCAAAAGATCACAAACAAAAGAGAAGTGTAGGAGGGAGGGAAAGTCAATGGCTGAAAACAACAGCAGTGAGAAGAGGGCCCGCTTGCAGTCTGCCCTTTTCCAAGTCAACTTGCCAATCTCTGAGCATGCTTCTTTGTTTCTCCACTTTCAATTCCTCCCAACCTTAAACGTACTGAGACAGCCTCCATACCAGCAGGTCACGACCGAGTTGGCCGACAAGAACACAGAGTCACAGACAGACAGACAAACAGACAGACTGACTGATGTTGGTGAACCTCAGCACAGCGTCCATCATCCTGCCGTGACAGATTCTGTTGTTGAATCTGCAACACAACCCAGAGAAGGGAGGAGAGAAAGAAAAGAAAAGAGAAGAGAAGAGAACAGATGTAAAGAATGAGAAAGAAACACCACTGAGAGAGAAGGTCCAAGCCAGCCAGGCATATGGAGAGGCAGGCGCACTAAGGGCTTTCAGGTATGGAAGGCCGAGAGAGGGGACACTTCCGAGCCTTCCAGAAGACTGCCCTCCCTTTCTGTTATCTTTTCCCTTTCTGCTTGCTCTGCTCTCCATCGCTTACATTGAAGCAGAGAAGTGAGGCGGAGGGCACAAGTCTTTTCACAGAGGGACCAAGATCTTCTGACGAAGAAAGAGGGGGACAATAAATAAGAAAATAAACTGCTCAGGAAGCTTCAAGGATGAAGACACGCACCGAATGAAACTCAAGCATCACCCATAAATGTTTAAAGACATCAATCAACACACACAAAATCGAGAACGCCAATCGAAGAGCGAGCAAATGAGAGCGTTCTCCACAGGCAGATAGATAGTCCACTTTCGACTGCAGATTTGACACAAGGAGAGTGGAATGAATGGAATTGGAGAAGGAAGGTATGTCGGCAAGCAGAGAAGCAAGCATTCAGACAAGAAGAAGCACCGACCGACTGACCGATCGATGCGAAACAATTCTGTCGACCACTTGGAGGTGATCCAATCCGGAGGGTCCTGCATCCATCCTCGCATCCATCCTTGCATTCACGTGTATGGGTGTATGCATGGGCGGGTGGGTGGGTACTTTCGACATTGAACCTCGCACACAGACACACGTTCAGGAAAGTGGAGCGTCTCTAATCCTCTCACCAGCATCCACAGAATTGCAGCCAGTCAGGTACAAAGGCAAGGTACAAAGCGGGCAGGTTTTCCAGTCGTTCTGTCTGCAACAGCAGTGTCAGAAGAGGATTCCATTTCTTCCTCAGCTGTGACTCTTGATTAATTGACAGAAACCACGCGTCGCTGCTTCTCCCGGTGTCTATTCCTCACGCTTTGATGTTCAAGGAGCGACGAAGCACGCATCAAGATGGATGCAGTGAGTGAAGTCCCATGGGTGAATGTTTTTGCCTTTGCCTGACTACACTGACTGACCTGCACGACGACGTCAATGAATTTCTTCTTGCAGTGGTACATCTCGCCTTGGAATGACTCCACGTCCTGATCGATAGGTCCCTTGTTCCCTCTTGTGATGGCCAGCAAGTCTCCTGGACTGAACACGTGGAACGGGAGAGGAGGAAGATACATGTCCTTCCCCTTTTTCTTCCGGGCTCCATCCTCAGTCGTGTTCTGCGAGGACGGTAAGTTGGAGAGAATCGCGCTGCCTGCACCCTCTACCCCCGTGCTGAAGAAAGACTTTGGAAACAACGCCGTCTCTTCTTCTCCCTCGTCTTTGTCTATCATTACCTCCGCGTCTGCCTCCTCGTCCTCAAAAGTCTCGACGAGAGTCTCCTCTGTGATGAACGTGTCGTCGATATCCTCCGCGTCCTCGTCAACGCCTCTCTGAGAAGAGCGACGGCGCTGCCGCGACTTTGAAAGTCTCGGGGAAGGGGCCTCTACCGTCGTGGTGGTCGCACCGAGAGGTCGGTCCATTTGTTCCTCGTCAGGAGGGGGAGGGAGGGGTTTGAATTCGTCCTCGATGTCTTCATCATCCTCATCTTCCTGTTCATCCTTCCCCTCTGCTTCTGTGTCTGGAACGCTTTCGTCCCCCTTCTGCCTGTTGACAAGGAACTCCGACAGACTCTTGTCAAAGTTCGCCAGAGAGGCATCTTCTTCGTCGGCGTCGTCCACAACGGCGGCGGAATCGTCAAGAAATTGGTCCTCGTCGTCCTCCTCTCCCATCCACTCGAGAGGCCGAAGAGGGCGTCGAAAACGAAGCACTACTTCCTTGAAGTGCCTGCAGAAAGAAAGAAAGAGTCACATGCACAGAGAGACAGGCAGCGAGAAGAGAGAAAGGGGGAAAGTGAGAGGGAAAGCAATACACACACGCACAGAGAGAGGGAGAAGGATCAGGCATCTCATTGATACGTCCATCCACCCCTCTCTTTTCTTTCGAGAGCCTCACAAAATCGGTTCAGAGCCCTCGCCGTCCTCTTCTCTACTTGTATGTTTGCATGTGCGATGAATTTTGTGTGTGTGTGTGTGTGTGTGTGTGTGAGAGAGAGAGAGAGAGAGAGAGAGAGACAGACAGACAGACAGACAGACAGACAGACAGACTTTTTGAAGATACGGCACTGAAGTTTGAACAGAGTGATGCCCTCATCCATCAGCCTCCTCTTCTCCCAGAACTTCAGCCTGTCGATCGTTTGCTCGTCCTGCAAGGAAGGAAGGAAAGAAGGAAGGAAACATGAATCCAGGCAGACAGGCAAGCAGGCAGTGAGAATTTGTGGACAGAAAGGCACAGGAAGAATTTGTGGACAGAAAGGCACAGGAGGAATTTAGGGGACACCAACTGGAGTCAGAGGTGAAGGAAGGCGGAAGAATAAAACGAAGGAAAAAGACCCCGCAATTTCTAATACATGAAAACTCATACAGTGGACGAGTACCAGAGGAAGCCCAAGGCAAGTCAGTTCATTTAGCCTGGCAGAGACCAACTCAGTGCCCAGCTCAACGAGCCCACCTCAGCATGAATTTCCTCTTGCAACAGATTTCCGAAGTGGAGTGCGAAGTCGACAGCGCGCCTGTTCTTTTCACTTTGCTGTACCAAACGGTCAAATTGTCGTTGATCCAAACCCTGCTCCGTCTGCACAAACTCGACTTATCGCAAGAATCAATGAATGAGCGCCAAAGGAAGAAAGGATAGGGAAGCCGCGTGAACGAACACGGGAATGAAGTATCGCACAAAAAACAAAAAGAGAACATGAGAACAATGTGGTCCTTCGAGAGACCCTGCAGTGATTTTAGGAGCTGAAAGATGGATATACTGGCATCCAGAAACTTGACAAATTTTGCAGAGAAGAAACAGAATGCAGACACAAGAAAATAAATAGACACACAGACAGAGACAGAGACAGAGACAGACCATCCACCATTCGTCGTCCAGTTTGAGGATATCTTTTCCTGACTCCTCCTTCGGGTATTCGTCCCCAGATTCCGCTCCTGCTCCTTTCTCTCCTGCCGCAGCAAAGACGGACTCTAGTGGATCTTCTTTCTCTTCCTTCACCTCCTCCTCTGCGTTCTTGAGGGATCTCGTCAGGAAGGCGAACTTCTGCTTCCAGTCACCGGCACTCCTGCGTGAATGAATGAAGTGGGTGAGTATTTTGGGTGCATGGGCGTAGAGGGGGGGTTCGTGATGGGGGGGAAAAGCTACAATATCTGAAGGCAGAAATGCAGGAAGGCAGGAAGAACGGAAGGAGGGCAGAAAAAAGTGCAAATGGCGGGGGGGCAGACAGAAGAGAGAGCCAACAGAAGGCGAAAAGAAAGATGGATTGAAGACAAAAAGTAGATAACGACAAAAAGAAACGACAACAGGTGAACAGAAAGTTGAAACGGAGAAGAGTTGGCTGCTGCCTTTTCCCCTCTTCACCAACACGAACCAATCGGTCATCAGACAGACGTACCCTGTGAGTGTGAGAACGTCGGTATCATAAGTCCGGGCGTTGTTCTTGCTTTGAATGTCTTCCTGCCTGAAAGCACCACACAGACACAGGGAAGGAAAGAGATGACAGCAAATAGGTGGGACGAGGCAGAAAGAAAAGGAATGACGCTGGAGGAGCGACAAAGAAAAGGAAACAATGTGGCTTCCTTCCCTCAAACTGCCTCATGCAGACGCGGACGCTCTCAATCCTCTACATACCTACGCATGCCCATCCACTCAATTGCGTAGTCACACTGCCTCTTGTGATGCCATTCCCTCACTTTTTTCTCAATCCCCAATGAAACCAGTTGATCTACAGACTCTCTCACGGCTCTTGCTACAACAGCTCCAAGGACCCAACATCAATCACTCAATGAAGCAGGCAACCAACCACAAAGGAAGGAAGGAAGGAAGGAGCACATCCGAATTTATTCCGCACTTCGGCTGGTTGACTCTCTGACAAACCCACTTACTTACTTTTGTGCGTTCCACCTCCTCTTTTCGTGTTTCCACAGCGCCATCTTTCTCTTGTACTGCTCTCGGACGAAGGGGATGGAGTTCGGGGGCGGCTTCTGCGGCTTCGTGGGAGGCTTCTCGGCCTTGCTGCGGGCCTGATTGCCCCAGGGCCGCCTGGATCGACGCTGCAGCACGCGAAGGGAAAGAAGGGAAACATTCGGATGAATGAATAGATACATGTAGACAGACGGTCCATCCGAACTGTTCCATTTCCTTTCACCTGCGACAGTCGGAAAACCAGACACACTGGAATGGAGAGGGAAGAATAAAGACGGCAAATGCAATTTTGCGTGCCACTCCGCATAGCTATCCACTTCAATTCACTTGCCTGCATCATTCTTGTGGGGGCGGCTTCTTGTTGCCTGAGGACGTCAATCACTTCGAGCAGTCGCGCCCTCTCGGCCTGGAAAGGGCCCATGCTGGAGTCCTCTTTCGCAAGGGGGTCGTATCTGCACAGGCATGAGTGGGTCACAGGGTATATACGGGTGCATGGTGGCGCTCTAGAGATTCACCCATTTGTCGTCAGAAGGGACAAAAACCCAAAAGCCCACCAGGCCTGGTTCCACTCATGCATATTTCGACGGCATCACGACAAGGCCAGGAGAGGACGTTCATCTAGGGAAAGCAAGAGTCAGTACAGAGAGTGAAGGAATAACAATCGGGAGACGACTTCATCCGATACACCCATTCAAGCTTTGTAGATTCACCAATGCAGGAAAAACGGCGCAGAGTGGAGTGCAGTGCATCGGAAAGAAACGCAGCGAGCTCAGGATCTTCGTCGTCGTGAAAGTCTTTCTTGCTAAAAGGAAGACTTCTTCGCTTACTGGCTCTCACTCTGTTCAATCGGGATGAGCGTGATGGGAGTCTGTCTTTCTCACCCGCCCCGCCCCCATCAGAACTCTGTCTGGCAGACTCACCCAGGATCGTCGTCAGGGACGTCGAGGTGCTTCCTCCGTTCCAGCTCCCTCGAAGCCATGGTTGTGTTGCTTCCCCATAGGCCTGGAGGGAGGATAAAAAATCAAGCACAAAGGCCGAAACAAATAAAGAAAGAAAGATAGGGAGATGCCACTCCAGAACATGAGACACACGGAAGAAAGCACAAAAAACAAGAAAGGCGGCAGGCGATGAAAGAGAACCACACCATCAACGCAAGGGACAACACTCGAATGGACGAGACCAAATAATAAAAGCAGAAAACGGTAGTGCATACCGGAGAGGCTCAGGAGTCAAGTCAACCCCTCTTGTTTTCTAGCACCCTTGCAGTTTTGCGTCCAGTTTGACCAGACGAGACAAAAGACCACACAGGTCAAGACAATTCTTTCACTGAAAATGACAGACAGGATTAAGACAGACAGACAGACAGACAGAGAACCACACAGACGGACCCAATGCCTGTTCCTTGAAGGTCTCAATCAATTTTTGTTTCATCGTCTCATCCGCCAGGAGCGCTTCTGCTCTTTTTTGGGCCTCTTCCTGTTCTTCCTTCCTTCTCTGTCTCGACGAAGTTGAGCCCCCAATAACCTTCATCGCACTCTGCGCCCCCCCCTCATCTGAGAAAATGGGAGCGTCATCTGTGGATGAATAGGAATCGTCAGAACCGTAGGGCATTGTCGACCCTGCAAGAAATGCAAGGTCCCCTTTTGTTCCCTTAAAAAACGACTTTTCATATTCCATTTCTTCCCTCTGAAGTCTCCGCAGCGTTTTCCTCTTTTGTTTCCTCCGTTGCTCATCTTCCAACCGCAGCCTCTTCTCCTCCTCTTCTGAGAGTACACCTGGATCGGCTACAGAGGATCCTCCACTCTCCTTCTCCTGTGGGGAAGCAGACGCGCTATCTGGTTCCTCGTCTACCTCATCCTCATCAAGCTCTTCTCCATCTTCCTCCTCTTCCTCGTCCTCTCCACCTTCTTTCTTAACAACTTGCCCACGCACACTCCCCTCCTCTTCTTCAAGCTCTTCCTCTTCATCCTCATCTCCATCGTCCTCGTCATCATCATACTCATCGTCGTCATCATCGTCTAGATCTTCGTCCTCCTCGTCATCATCAAAGTCTTCTTCTTCCTCTTCCTCATCCTCTTCTTCCTGTTCCACCTCCTCTTCTTCCTCTTCCTCTCTCTCGTCATCCCACCGACCCCCCTCGTACATTTCTCCCGCCTCCCTCCTCTCGCTGCTCACAAAACTCGCCATACTAAGCTCCCCCTCTTCTTCTTCCTCTTCTTCCTCACCCTCCCCCGACTCCCCCGAGAGCATCGAAGGTTTCCTCGAGGAAGAAGACGAAGGGCCGCCTCCAGCAGAAGACGACACAAACTCACTCAAATCCTGTATGCCTGCCCCCTTCCTTTTCCCCTTCCCTCTACCCCTATTTTGTACGGCTGCTTCCTTATCTTCTTCTTCGTCGTCATCGGCTGCACAAAAAAAAGAAGCCAAGAGACAGAGAGGCAGACAGTTTGCAACGGAACACATACACCGTCCCCCGTCCCCATTCAAGGTGCATCCAGAGACGCCAACTCCTCCTATCTGTACTGAAGAAAGGCAATCAATTGTGTGTGTGTGTGTGTGTGAAGGGGCAGGGGAGAGGGGGACGAGCAGAGCCCAAAATGAAGTTGAGAACAAGTAAGAGAAGGAAAGCGACAAGAGTGGAGGCAGCAAGCGACAGAAAAAGCTACCAGAAACGGAAGCAGGCAATCAGGCAGGTTTCCTAGGGAAGAGAAGATTGGGGAAAACCACGTGCCAGAAAAGGAAAGCGGGGGGGGGACCTCGCGAATGAAAGAGAGGAACTGCAAGTCCACAACCAATGGATACAGAGACACCCGAAGGCAGGCAGGCAAGCAGATAGACAGACAGACAGACAGACGGACAGACAGACACACAGATAGACAGACAGACGGACAGACAGAGGGAGACATTCAATGCAGTCAGACAGTCACACAGATGAAGCGTGGATCAGAGACGCATGCGTTCCCGTCTCTAGCTCATCCCCCCTCCCTGTCTTCGCACTAGGAACGACAAAGATGCAGCCAGCGCCTTGGTTCATTCCCTCACTGTCTATACACATTTATACTGCGGCATCAATGTTCATTTCTCCCACAGTCAATGCGTGAACAGCTGACAACTAAAGCATTCACGGAGGTCGCAGGCTTTTCCAAAGTCAACACTCGCACTGTTGGTCGCGTCTCAATCTAGCGAGCCCCGGTCTTTTCGTATTCACAGATCGATCGACAGATCCCTCCTCGCTTTCTTCTTAACAACCAATCAGAACAAAGAGAAAAAGAAAGAGGTTGTCGGTGTCCATTTAACAATAGTTTTTTCTTTTTGATTGGAAGCAAGCAAAATGAGTCACAGGAAAAGACCGAGAATGAACAGTTGAAAATCTCCCGGATGGATGGGATGAGAAAGCTGGGTAGTGATTTTAAAACAAAACAAGCGCATCAAGGCAAGCTCCTTCCATTCAATTAAACAAGAAGAGCTCGCTTCACTTTACTTCACTTCACTTTCTGAATACTTTCTTCTTTCCTGGAAAGCATACACAGTTTGCTTTTTTGATCAGTCGCTTCTGTCTCTCTTTTTGGCCCCTCTCTCCCATCTTTCTCTCTGATATTCTCGTTCTTTCTCTCACTTTATGATACAATGTGTTATCGCAAACAAGCCTGCCGCCATCTCTCTCTCACTCTCACCACCGGAGGGAAATGGATGGATGAAACTCAGGAAGGACCAAATGAATCCCAGGAAGGACCAAATGAATCCCATGAATACAAAAAGAATCGCGCAGCCAAGAGATAGCAGCACCCCCTTTGCTACTTTTTCTCTTTCTCTGCACCCCCCCTGCCCTGTTTTTATGCTGATGCCACCCACGCCTGTCCGTACTTCTCTCTGAAAGCCAAACCCTCCGCTTCCCCTTGCCCCCTCCCGCCCAGAGAGAAACGGCTATTCAAAAAGGGAGTGCCTTGCCCACTCACACCCTCCCCCCCTTCCTTTCCTCCCTCCCGCTCCCCAGACAGAGGAAGCAGACCCGAAAAATTGGTCTCTGGAGACTCCCGAGAGGGGTACCCCATAATCACAGCAACAGGCAGAGAGAACCGAGAGGGAATACCGAGGACCGATCGGACCTTCACGGAGTCAAATCCCTCCAGCATGGCTGTCAGAAGGCCGACAGACGTAGCAGCCAGACAGAACGACAGGGCCGGAAGCATCGCATTCTTTTCGGCCCACTGTGCAGCCGTGGGCACGGCAGGCATTGCTGTGACAAGACCCAAGCAGACCGAGCACACTTTTCTCAAAAGAAAGAGAACGATACGGAGCGGCAGGATGGGTATGCATCCAGAGAAAAAGAGAATGAACAAAGGTAAAAGTTTTTGAAAAGCCGCAAACCGTCCTTTCTCAACTTCCTTCATTTTCCCCCCTGCCCATATTCTCAATCTTTTTTGGGACTCCACAAGATCGTTCACGAATCGCTCGCCGATATCCCGTCCCCGCAATGCTGCGTGAAGATCAGCAAGAAAAAAAAGGACCACAGGAGCCGCCACAACCCTCTCCTGATTCCGCCCTCCCACAAACGCTTTCGAGAGACGATGCCTCGTGACCTTGTCATCCCGATCTGACAAAACAACAACTTTCCAGGGTTGCGAGTTGAAACTCGTTGGCGCTCTGCGTGTCATTTCCAACAGACGGTTCAAAACGCGAACGTCGACTGGGGCCTGTGCATCATAGCCCGACGGCCGGGGGGGGCCAGTGAAACGGGACCACATTGCACGCTCTATCTCCTCCGCCGTCTGATGCACGACCCCGGTTTTTTCCCCGTTTGTGCCCTCGACTCTCCACACGCCTGTGTCATCTAGGTAGGCCCGCGGAGGGAAGACTGGCGGATTCTCCCGTGAGAACGGAGGACTGGCTCCAGGAAGCACGTCCCCCTCTTTCTGCTCTTTTGGCTGTTGCTGCTGTTCAGACTCTCCCCGGAGCACTGCGGCATGCAACCAGCAAGCAGCCAAGCCAGGAAGAAGAAGGAGAAGAAAAGAGAAGGCCGCGCGGAAGGGCAAAAGAGAAGGGGAGCGGATCAGAAAGGGCAGTGAGAGGTCAATCAGACGAGGAACAGGAAAAAGAAGAAAAGAAGGGTCAGAAACAAGATCAACACAGGAATACTTGGACAGAAAGAAGGAGACAAACAGAAGGAAATGGAAATGAAGTGAAACACTGCTACAGCTCCGCAATAGGCATTCTCTTCTGTCTCCTTTTGCTTGTGCCAGAAGGAAGGACCAAGAGAGAACTTTTTGATGCAAGCAGGCAAACAGTGGAAGGGAGGAAAGGTTGAGGAAGGGCCGCAGGGGACGGGAAGAAGCCACGATCCATCCATCCTTTCATTCATGTACCAATCTAGCTTTCGATTCGTTCCAGTATCTCTTGGGGGGTTTTCTTCCGTTTCCGGTTCCTTCCTCCCTCTACCCTTTCTTCCTTCGTTTCGTTTGTTCTTTGTCAGTCATCAATATGCACCTCACATCCCTCCCCATCTTTCTCGCATGTAGGGCAAAGACGAAGAAAACCGGTCAGACCCTGGCAACAGAAGAGGCACAGAGGGTCAAAGAACAAAAAAACAAAGAACAGCCTAGCCTCCGACCACTCGGATGCGGACCTTAAGAAACTTCAGATTCCGAACGTCCAGCCAACCCAAATGACAAAATGCGCAATGCACACGCACGCGCAGACGGCAAAAGCGACAGAGAAGGAGCCAGGTAGATACACAGGCGCGATCATGCAGAACTCGACGCAATGGCGCGCCTTCTCAAGACTGCGCGAGACAACTTTTACAAACATGTACGTGTACTGAGGGGAGGCGAGAGTGTGTGCCAGAACGGCATGTTTCTGCGCTCCTGTATGCACTGGGCGTTTGCGAGTGCAGCAGAAATCCAATGGGGCAGCTACTTACCGGTTTCTTTCTTCCGTCGGCCGAAAAGTGACGTGTGGTGCGCGACGGCCTTGAAAGGTTCTCGTCCGCCTCTTGTGCATGACGGGAAGAGGCCGGCTTGCCCTGCAGAGGGGTCAGAAAAGAGAACAGTGCCTTTGTATGGTCGGGGCAGAGCATCACTTGAGGCAGACACGCAAAGACACTGTGAAATGGCCAAGTGCGCAGATCGGGGCAGAGAGAGACAGAAAAAGGGACAGACGAAGAGACGGGAAGGAATGCACGGGCGCTTTTTGTCCGTCTCTTTGTCGCCAACTCACTTTGCGGAAACAGCGCCAGGTTGAATGCAGAGCTCGGCGCCACATAGCAGGAGAAGCATATGAGGAGAACTAAAGTGCCCGCAAGTCTGACAGGAAGCAGTGCGGCATGGAGGTGATTCCTTTTTCGTGTTTCCATCGCAGCCGCGTCTCTGGGATTACCCTCAGCCAAGGGCAGTTGACCGAAAAACTCCATGGCAGGACAGACCGAAAGAATATTGTTGAAGATGATGTCTTACAATCAAAATCTTCTACGCCTTCTCTTTGAAACCGGGTCGAGTGAGCCTTCCCCGCAATTAAACTGATTTCACGATGTCAAAACCTCGAGACAGCCTGTCTCCACATCACAAGAAGCACTTGATTGTATCGGACTGTTTGTACGCTTTCTTGGGAGGACGGGTTCCTGACCGCACCAGACGGCACCCCTGAAATGGAGTCTATTTTGCTCACAAAACAGGAAGATCCAGACTGCTCCGAAGGAAACTTTGACGGAATCCTGGTGTTGTTTGCAACTTTGCACATGTTTTCTGTCAGCGGATGGAGACGGCACATACTGCACCTGTTGGCAGGCCATGGCATGCCGGGGCCGAGTCCTCCAGTCGCCGGGGCCGTGCCTCAGTTCGAAACTTAATCCACTGCGTGAGAAGCGAATCTGTCGGGAAACCGCTCGGTCCACTAAGCTTCTTCTGACTCCTGTCACCCCTCCCAGTTGAAGACCCGTGACCATGAAGATCAACATTGCCAATCCCGCGGTGAACCTTCAGAAGACCATCGAGGTCGATGATGACCGCAAGCTCCTCCCCTTCTTCGAGAAGAGGATGGGAGCCGAGGTCGTCGGTGACTCTCTTGGAGATGAGTTCAAGGGGTATCTTTTCAAGATCTCCGGCGGGAACGACAAGCAGGGCTTCCCCATGATGCAAGGCGTTCTCCTCAATACCCGTACTCGCCTCCTCTTCAAGCCTGGCATGAAGACTTACAGGGCCAGAAGGAAGGGTATGTACAAGAGGAAGTCCGTCCGTGGGTGCATTGTGGGACCTGATCTGTCCGTGATGAACCTGGTCCTCCTCAAGAAGGGCGAGACTGACGTTCCCGGCCTCACCGACGATCCCAAGCCCAACAGACTCGGACCCAAGAGGTCAGGTGAAGCGCCACTGTACATTCCCTGGAAAGCAGTGCGTATACGTGCTGTGTGTCAAGCTGTCAAACCTCATGTTTGATATCTGTGTGTTCTTCCTTTCCTCTCTGCAGAGCCAACCACATCCGCAAGCTGTTCGGTCTGACCAAGGAGGACGACGTGCGCAAGTACGTTGTGCGTCGTGAGGTGCAGGGCAAGAAGAAGGCCTACACCAAGGCCCCCAAGATCCAGAGACTCGTCACCGCCTCCAGACTCCAGAGGAAGCGCCGTCTTGCTGTCAGTCTCCACGATTGAACCCCCCAGCCCCTTCCCTCCCTCTGCATTCCCCCCCCATGATCACTCCCTCCCCCTCCCCCCGTCCCCCATAAATGTGGCTGATCACTTCCTCGCGCCCCTTGATTACTTTGCGAAAACCCTCCTCACCAGTTTGGTTTCTCCGCCTGGTTCTTTTGTTTTCTTCGTTTGCGAAAACCCTCCTCACCAGTTTGGTTTCTCCGCCTGGTTCTTTTGTTTTCTTCGTTTGCGCTCATGTATGTCTCCTTTCTGACTGAACCGCAGAACGAGAAGGTCGCCAAGGCCAAGGCTTCCTCCGAGGAGTTCCAGAAGTACAAGGTCGGTTGATAAGAATGCTGTATGTTTTTTTTCATGTTGTATATGCCTTTGCGAACTACTGAAGAGGGGGAGGGGGGATAGCGCCAGGCACTGAGAAGCAGAAGCGTCAAGGATGATCTCTTGGAGGGGAGGGGAGAGACGGGCTTCGGACGCGATGTGGGAGGACAAGCGGAGAGAGAGGCCTGCAGTCGGACATTCGCAGTGGAGGCTGTCCTGCTGGGAGAACTCGAGATGACTGAAGGAGGGGAGGGGGGACAGGTTTTTGCTCAGAGGCGCAGCGTCGCACAGGCAGTGTCCCGTCTCCGTTTCGCCGCTTGGTCGCTGCCGCACCAGCTCGCCCCTTTACCTCCAACCCTTTCTTACCCCTTGAACGCTGCTTTTTCTGCGGATCAACATGCACGCACACACTTCCTTTTTCGTTTTCCTACGGTATCAGCAGTTCGTCTTCTTCTTTGTCCTTCCTGTGTGTCTGTTGTGTGACCCGGTTTCCCGGATCGTGGTGTCCTGCGTGTCATCATCGTCGCATCTTTCCTTCCTCTACTCCGATTCCCTTTTGCACTCTCTGCTTTGTGCCTGTCGATCCATCCTCTTCGTTCCGCAGTTTGGGTCCAATCTTTCTTTCTGTCTTCCTCCTTCGTTTCTTCGAGGTTCTGTTTGCTTGTCCGGAGTGTCTTAGTGCCTCGAGCGCTGTCTGTCTGTAGTGTCGGTCTTTCTTTCCGTTTTACCCCCTGCCCACGTTGTCTGACTGGTCATTTTGTTGTTCTTTCGTTCTTTCTCTCTTTCTTTTTGTTTGTTGTGTACATGAAGAAAAGGGGGGAGAAGAAGAAACACATAGTCTGTCGGTCTATCTGTCTGCCTGCCTGCCTGCCAGCTTGTCAGTTTTGCTCCCACCCCGCTGGTCTTCAGCTTGTTGTCATGCTCGCCTCATGTGCCTGGTCACTCTCTTTCCCCAGCCTCTCTCTCTTTTATACTTATACCTGTTTCGATGGCCCCCTGGCTGAACGTTCTCTCTCATGCTCGACGAAATTGTGCTTCCTTGCTTGTCCAAAGGCTGCTATTGTATTCGTCTTCTTTCCACTTACATGTCCAAGTCAATACTGTCTGTTTCACGGAAACGTGACAGTCAGTGTTCCATCTGGAGAGGGGGTAGGTGGATTCGTTCAGGGGACCTGATTGCTGAGGAGGAGTCGGCGAGGGGATAGGGGGAGTTCTATGGACCCAATATGATTTTGTTGGGTGCCTGCTCACTTAGCGCTCTGCTCGTCCGTTGGAGGAGGCGTGCAAGGGAACGGACAGCTGTGGAAAGGCGGGCACGCAGGAAGCGGATGTATTTCGTAGCCCTGAGTACGAAGAAAAGCAGTGGGATAGGGTGACGAAGACAGACAGGGCCGCAATAAAGAATGGAGGAGGAGGAACCTGAAAGGGGGGTGGCTAAGGGAGAATGTTTTTTGCAATGCAATTATTGTGTCCCGATCTCTTCGTATCTGTCAGATCACGCTCTACTTGAATTGGTAAAATGCTGCTCATTTTTGTTCCTTCCTTCCTTCCTTCCTTCCTTCCTTTTTTCCCCTTTCTCCCTCGTTGGTTTCTCTCCTGTCTTTCATCGTTTCCCCCTTTCACTCCTTCTTCCCTTTTCGCTCTTCTTTTTTTTTTTCGTTCATTCCTTCGTTCACTTGAAGTGTTTTTTGCTTGTTTCCTTCTTCTTTTTTTTCTTTTTGTCTCTCTTTCTCTCTTTTTTCATTTTTTGCTTTTCTGGTTTCTTTATGCCTTCCTTCGTTTCTTCCTTTCTTCTTTCTTCTTGATTTACTTCCTCTCTCTTTCTTTGTTTCTCTCTCTCTCTCTCTCTCTCTCTCTCTCTTTCTTTCTCTCTTTCTTTCTTTCTTTCTTTCTTCCTTCCTTCCTTTCTTTCTTTCTTTTTTTCTTTTTTTCTTTCTTTTTTTCTTTCCTTCTTTCTTTCTCTCTCTCTTTCTTTCTTTCTTTCTCTCTCTCTCTCTCTCTCTCTCTCTCTCTGTCCCTCTTTCTTTCTTGTCATCTCGTGTGTGCGTTTTTGTGTGTGTGTGTGTGTGTGAGAGAGAGAGAGAGAGAGAGAGAGCATCTGTGTGTGAGAGCCGTTGTAGTGCATCCATGGATCGCCGCGCGAAAGGCCTTCACGCACTCATGCGGCTTGTCTAGTGCTCTTGTTTTGTTTTGCAGAAGGTGCTCTCTGAGTGGCAGCACGAGCAGAAGGAGAAGCGCGCCGCCGAGCTCGCCAAGAAGAAGGCAGGCGTCGCAAAGAAGATCGCCAAGAAGGCTGCCGAGAAGGGCAGCGCCTAAGCTTCTTTCCGCTTTCGCGTTCTCTCTCAGATGGAGAATCAGCGGATTGAATTAGGAGGGAGGTTCGGATGGCAAGGAGAGTGAGTCTTCTACCAAAATTGGTCACAAAAATAAGGGGATACAGGCTAAGACGATGCACCCTCCGGCACTTCAGCGTCTCACGAACCACTTCAATCATATAGAGCTGTAGGTGCCTGCCGAGTGAGTGATCGAAGAACGAAACCCCTACAGAGATTTGTCCTCTTGTATTCTTCCAAAATAATGGTTATAAGTTAGATTATCACGAGTTGATAGAGTTGTTCTTCTTGTTAGAGGCGGCTCTTCAACGTGAATTTGAAAGAGAATTTGCAAAAGAATTTTGATAAATTTGGTGGGGGGG
>JAHBMJ010003262.1:0-11948 GCA_018398765.1 Chromera velia | reverse complement strand
CCCCCCCCCCCCCCCCCCCCCACACACACAAGCAGCGTGGAGTTGATGGTGCTGACTGATGATTAAAATAAATTCAAATTAACCTTCCGCGCATCGGTCCCCTTCGCAACATCTGCCAAGGAAAACGAAAAAGCGCAACAAAGGCACACAACCGGCGACAATGCACAATGAAACACTCTTCAACTCCACATGCCCCCCTTCTCCTACTCAGAATGTTCACTCGCAGCAGACGGGAAAGAGACAAATAAATAGATAAATTAAACAGTCAAAGTGACAGACAGAACGCGACACGGAGAGGACCTCTTTCCTTTGTCTCTCTCAAAGCCCGTTAGGCAAAAGTCGTTTTCCTCGTCAGTGTGTTCTCCACCCCTCTCTAGACAAAGAGAACATTTCCCTTCTCCTCCTCTTCCCGTGCACCCTCTCTCTGCACGCCTAGACAAAGAGAACATTTCCCTTCTCCTCCTCTTCCCGTGCCCCCTCTCTCTGCACGCCTAGACAAAGAGAACATTTCCCTTCTCCTCCTCTTCGCGTGCCTCCTCTCCCCCCTTCTTTGCACTTCTGTACACCGCCGCCTCGATCATCCCGATGTAGTGCTTGTCCCCGAAGCCTCCGATCCAGTTCACACCTGCACGAACACGCACGCATGCAGCGAGAGAGAAGATAGATGCATGCACAGATAAGTTACAGCTTCTACGTGATGAAACTCCCTCAAACACCCATTCACGCTTTTCTCTCTGAACGAGGCAATCCATTTTGCACCCGTGAGCACGCGTGTGTGCGAATCTAAAAGGGTAGAGAGAGCGGCATGGGGGCCTGACACGTGTGCACCCACTGACGCACGCATAGACCCTCATCGTGTCCTCCAGACATTCTCTCTCTCAAAAAAGAGAAAAAAGGTGCTAAGTTACACAGGGGCAGCTCGACAACAAGAAAAAGACTTTGCGGGCTGCTTGCGGTCTCTCTTCTCCAAATTATTTACCATGCCTTGTGGCAAGAAAGGAAGAAAAAAGTCGTCATTTCTCTTCTGTCTCTCTCCCGCAGTGTTTTACATTTTCTCTGTTTGCTCTGTCTGCCCGTCTTTCTGTCTGCCCGTCTTTCTGTCTGCCAACGTGTCTGTCTGTCTGTCTCTGTCTGTCTGTCAACGTGTCTGTCTGTCTGTCTGTCTGTCTGTCTGTCTGTGTGAACCGAGGAAGAAAGCAAAGGCAACTCGAGAGGTCGCGGAGGATTCTGGTCTTTCTTTATCGCAGGTGAGGGGCATATCCGTCCTCTGTGCTGTGCTGTAAGTGCCTCCTAGCTGTATTCAGGCACTGAATCAATCACTCAATCAATCAATCGATCAATCAATCAGTGAATCAGTAGTCAAGTCCCTAACGACTGACTGACCTTCGACCTTCATTCTGTACCAGCTGAACTTGTGGGAGGGCATGTCCTCCCAGGCCTGCATGTGAGCAATCGGGGAGTCCGTTGGGATATGAAAGTGGATCAGTGAGTGAGTGAGTGAGTGTGTGTGAGAAAGAGAGAGAGAGCGAGAGAGGGAGAGAGAGAGAGACTGAAGGACCGAGAGTCCATACATTCCTACTTTCAGCAGGGGAGTGAGGCAGGATGATCAAATTTGTGGATCTGGGTAGCAGTGCAGTTTCCTCTCGCTTGGAAATCGGTCCCCCTCTCTGTCTGTCTCGCACACCCACACAGTGGGGGGAAGAAGTGGGGAGGAGAGGGGAAGAGTAGGTGGAAACAAAGCCCCGTAGAAAAGAGAGGGAGGAGAACATGCGCTTGGACTAACAAGCAAGCAAACCCACGCATACACGCACACACAGGTTGACAACAGGGGCAAGAAACAAACGGACGATTAAGCAGAGAAAAACAGACCTGTGCCTCAGGGTGCTTGTTCATATAGCAGTCTCTCACTGTCTTTTCTTCGGCCTCTGCAGTCAGTCAACACAACAGAACACGACACAGGGAGAGGGTCAAAACGAGGGAGACGGAGCAACGGAGGAAGGGGGGCGCAGAAGAGATGTCAAAAGGGGTGAGGAAGGGGTGCTGCGAACATGGTCACACACATCAATTTACACATGAGAATACACATACACACCGAATGCATGCATGCAATGCTATCACGCAGTGGGCCCCATTTCCGCTTCCCAAATTTCCCTAAGTCGCCCTCGCTCTCCCCTTCTTCGCTCAACTACAGAACCCTCACAGTGGGTCTGTCTGTTCTCTCTGCGTGACGTCCCAGCCAATTGAAAAGGAGATGCTGCCATGGGAACACTGCGAGAGCACGTAAGTGGAGCGTCTGGAAACGGCACCAACTCCTCGGTCGGGTCTGGGACCCCGGCAATCAGGTACTCAGAACAGAAAACACGGAGAGGCTCGAGAATGGACAGGGGAGTTTATCAAGGCACTCACCTTCAACCTTCTCCATGGATCCCAAAATGGTCATCCTGGGACGGAAGAGGGGGTCGGGGGACTTTTCGGAGTCCTGTCCCTTCTCTGAAATGTGCATGGAGACCTTGTTGTTCTTGTCAAAGTTCTTCCAGTTCACCTCCAGAGGGGAGAGGAACAGAATCAGGTCCCCTGTCTTGCTGCTGCAATCCTCCGCGTAAAGGTCCACAGAGGAAAAGGGGTACCCACCGAAGTCGCTCTCGTCCCTCATCACAGTAGAGAAGGACCCGAATCCAACGTCAGCGACCATCTGGCGAGCAAGCACTGCTGCTTCTTCTGCAAGGAAAAGGGATCGAGAGGAAAAGGAGACTCAGACAGAGAGTCAGGAGACGGCAAAAAACCGGAAGAAACTGTTTAACCATGAGATTAAAACAAACAAAGAAAGAGCCACTTCAAGGAGCCAGACGCCACCAAAAACAGAATTCGGAGGTCACAGCACTCACCCGGTGTCTTCTCACCCAGCCGGGGGGCAGAGAGGAGCGTGGAGGGGGCAGCTGCCAGGCTCCCAGCCACACACGAGGCAACAATGACGAGGGGAAAGGAGGGCATCGTGAGTCTGATCTGTGTCGAATTGCCCTGTCACTATCCAATCAAGGCACGCACGTGTTCAGATTCGCTTTAGTAGTAATTATTCTTTGACAAGTGAGGTGGCAGGATCTCGAGGAGGACTTTAACAAACGAGGACGTCAACTCATTTGAGAAAGATCAAAAGTCTCATATGTGGCGGCGGCCGGTGCCGGGGGGGCGCGGCCGACGAAGGCGCGGGGCGACGCCCCGGGTATACGGCATGGTAAGGCGGCGCCGCGGCAGACTAATCGGTTCCGTTGATCGAGTCGATCGAAACAACAGTCGACAGAACTCTGCTTCTTCCAGGACTGCATGTGTTGGGAGGCTGGTAGACGGTGACAGTTCCATCGATTCTGGGCTTTCTTGGTGTCCCGAGAAGTACTAAAGGGCGCAGGGTACGGCTGTGTTCTTTCTGGGGCCCTAGAAGGCTGTCTTGTGTAGGTATCTGTTGCACAGCGTTGATTTGATTTGATACCTCGAAGCTCTCTTGCCTTACACAACATGAACAAATTGTTGCGGTTGATATTCACCACAATCCAGGTGTGCATTTTCCAGTGGATTTGGTTCAGCTGGTGGTGGGTGAATGCCGTGATCTACCACATCTTCCACCCTATTGAGTGCCTTGTCTGGTGGACTCAACTCTGGTGGTCCCTCTTCGTGGTTCTCCCCCTCCACGCTGCGTTCACTGCGGCCCTCTGGCTGCTTGCGTGGCTGTACCTGGTCCTGCCAGCACAGATCTCCGAGCGCTTCAAGAAGAAATTCTTCGTGAACCTGGAGTCGGGCAGACCTCTCTTGGGGCGTGTGGCGGTCGTGACCGGAGCTTCGAGGGGAATAGGGGCAGGTCAGTCAGAAGTAGAAAGAGAGACGAGTAGGCTGGTGGCAGGCCTCAGCCAGGGCATCGACATGGGTGGAGGGACGCGCTCAAGGAGGGCCGGGGAGGGGGACTAGGTGGCGAGGAGTGGGGCAGATGGTTGTGGCAGAAGAGGAGAGACGCAGTTGGCAGATCTTCAGCTATGGATATTCAAAGAGGGGAGGGATAAAGCGAGTGATGTTGGTTCAAGACCACCAAGAGAGGGCTATGGTTGTGTGCCTGGTCTTTTCCTCGCTTCCCTTGATTCGTTCCTTCTCTCATTCTAGGCGGTGGAGATTTCCGAAGACAAACAGAGAAGGACCCCTGTCGACCCTCGTTTTCTCTTAAGACGTGACTGAGTTGTTTCCCTTTTTTTCTGTGTTGGACTTTCATGTTCTCTCCCTGGGTAACTTTTACGGTGACGTTTTTTTTCATTCCTTGCTCCTTACAGGTATTGCGAAGGCCCTTGCTGATGCGGGTGCGACGGTTTACGCGACCGCGCGAACGGTGACGTCAGATGAGTCGCCCTCCAACTCTCCGGGAGGGTCCCTGCAGGTCGGCCTTGCGAACTAGACATCATGCATGAGACCTGCAGTTTTTCTTTCGCCCACACGGCAGCCAATCAGTCGTGTCTCTTGTTTTCTCTCTGACACTCCATCCATGATTCTCTCTGCCCCAGAAGAAGAAATCAAAAGCTAAAGGGAACCCCAGAAGAAGAGAGGATGCTGAATGAGAACCTCGGAGTGAAGGAGCCTCAGCAAAACGAAATGAAGAGAAGCTAACCCGTCCAGATGTCTGCGAACCATATAGTCTGTCTGCTTGTATGTCTGACTGTCTGTCTGTCATGAAGTCTGTTCATGAAGAAAAGGAGGGAAAGAAACCATATAGCTTGTCTGTCCGTAGTTTTTTTCTCTTCCTTTTGTCTTGAGTGGAAGCAGCAGAGGATTAACGTGTGAACCCGGTGATCGCGTGAAAGTCTGTCGGGAGGTGGAGAGGCAAGGGGCGCTTAAATCTCACCTTTCGGGCCCCCTGGCCACGCTGTTTGATTGTCGTTCTCTTCTTTTTTGTCTTTGTTCTTTCTTTCTTTCGTTCTTTCTTTCTTTTTGTCTGCTGTGTTCATGAAGAAAAGGAGGGAGAAGAAGAGAGATACAGTCGGTCTGCCTCTCTTGTGAAAGAAAGGAAGAGAAAAGGAAAGAAGAGACGATATAGTCTGTCATATCGACTGCCTGCAGGCTGTTGCTGGAGACATTCACTTAAACGGCGGTCGGTGCATCCCCGTTCGGTGCGACTCGTCGGACGACAACCAGCTACAGGCCCTCTTCGAGCGTGTGGAGAGGGAGCAAGGCCGTTTAGACATTTTAGTCAACAACGCGTTTACAGGGGTAGACGATATTCGGGAATTCATGGGCGTGCCCTTCTTTGCAAAGAGTCCCAAGGTCTGGGATCAGGTCAACGCGGTGGGACTCAGGTCGCACTACGTGGCCTCCGTCTACGGTGCCAAGCTGATGACCAAATGCAGGACAAATCCCCCTTTTGCACCCGAAACGCCGAACTCAGGTGATCCGACCCCCATGTACCGCCGTGTGAAAGGTACAGGTCTGATCGTTCACGTTTCCTCCTGGGGAGGGTTGCGATACCTCTTTGACGTTGCGTACGGTGCGGGGAAGTGCGGCCTTGACCGAATGACCATGGACATGGCGACCGAGCTAAGGAATGCGGGGGTGTCTGTAGTGTCCTTGTGGCCCGGGCGTGTGCGCACAGAGAGACTCGTCGAGCTGGCAGTGAGACACCACAACGAGATCTGTGGGTGTGAGCACGGCCCCGGGGCGGCAGACGCGATTCTTGAGGAGAAGAACAGAATGAAAATGCTGGAAGAGGGGGAAGTAACGGGGGCGGGAGGGTCCCTGTCCCCCCTCTCTCCTGAACACTCTGCACCCAGAACAGGCCTTGTGGTTTTCAGAACACCCACTGCAGCACCAGGGGCAGAGGAAGAGACCCCAAGCCCAAGCCCATCTCAAGATCAAATCAATGAAAGCAAGCGAACCGACTCAAATAGAAACTCGGCTGTGTCCCTTCCACCCGCACAGCCAGGTACAGGAGAAGGTCTAGGCTCGAGTGAAGAAGTCCAGGTTCCCCCTAAACCCCCCACAATCAAAATTATCGCCCCCCGAGTTCCCATGGGGCAACCGCGTCCCCGGAGGCTTTCCCTCGAGTCGCCTGCAGTCAAACGTCTCCTCAGTTGCAATACATTCAAGGGCTGGTTCTACCAGACCGAAACCCCCATTTTCTGCGGACGCACAGTCGCCGCCCTCGCCTGTGTTGCAGCCGAAAGCGAGCCCCAGATGCCCACCATACAGCACGGCACGTTCACCCATAGAGTAGAGGACCGTCTACTGATCCCTTCGGCTCAACACACGTTCGCTGCAAGGGACAGAGGGCACATTCTCAGACGGTCAGGGACTGTGCAGGTGGCTGCGGAGGTGGGGGCAGAGTTCGGCGTGGTGGACGAGGAGGGAAAGAGGGCCTCGTCCTTCAGGTCGGAGTCTGTCTGCCTAGCTGTTTGTTTGTTTGTTTGATTGTCTGCCTGCTTACTTACGCCTGTACGCATCTTTTCTTGAGTCTGCGTAAACGTGCCGGGTGTGTGTGCGTATGTGTGTACGTGTATGTGTTTGTGTGTGTGTCCCCGCTCTCGTCATCTGCTCTCTGATCAGAGCGCTTCTCGGGAAAGGGAAAAAAGTGTCTGTCTCGTGTCATTTGTCCTCCTTTCCCTTCTGTCCTTTCACCCCTCTGTTTCTTTCTCTTCGTTGCATACGTACATTGGTGAATGCATGAATTCCACGCATGTTCGCGTGTGTGTGTCTGTGTGTGTGTGTGTGTGTGTGCGTGTGTGTGTGTGTGTGTGTGTGTGTGTGTGTGCATGTGCGTGTGTGTGAGTGTGTGCAGATCTTTGAGGTACCAGGTCCCTGTGCACATCCTGCCCCGTCTCCGAGGCTGGGAACGTCTGATCCCGGACGTGCGGCTGCCGTGGGAGTTGATGAAGATCTTTCTGTCAACACCCAGGTTTACCGCGTGAAGGGGGGGGAAAGCAGACAAAAGGAGGAGCAGAGTGAAAGGAGACGAAGAAGGAGAGACTGCTTGAAGAGAAAGGGAAGGGAGGGGGTAGGGAGGGAGGGGGTTGAGGAAGGTCCGAATCGTTGACAGAATTCTTTGATTAACAAGTGCATGGTCTGATTGGTGACTGGGTCATCCTATGTATCTAATCTTTGCAGCGAGGAATTTAAAAGGGAATGGGAAGCAGGTTTGCCAGAAATGCGAGAAGTGAAGAGAAAGAGCCAGAGAGATGGAAGCCAAGTAATGGCTGCGTGTCCGTTTGCTCTTTGAGTCTTTTTCCGCTTGCGAGGGCCAGCGGAGGGATTTGAACGGCACGGTCCCCATGGTTGAGGGAGAGGTAGGAGAAAGAGGGAAAGGGAAGGAAGGAAGGAAGGAAGGACAGGAGTAGTGGATTGATCAAGTGCTTGCTTGGAGAATGGCCGGATGACAGTCGGAGGGTCCGGCCTTTTTTGAATCATCTCGGTGGTCTGGCAGGAAGGGGGGGCATGGGGGGATGAAGGGAGCTAGAGAAGTGTGCGTGGAGAAGTCACTTTCTTTCTCTCTCGCTGTACATGTAGGGGAGCTTGGGGACTCTGNGGGGGGGGGGGGGAGGTGCAGAAGCATTTGTACCTGCGCGGTCGCTGAAGTTTTGATCTGAATTGATTGCGTGCCTGAATCGAATTTTGGTTTTTTAACTCACGGGCCTTCTGCAAGCGAGGAGGCCCACTCAACCGAATTCATTCATTAAATTTGTGTTTGCATACAATTCAGTGAGGGAGCGGGGGGGCCGGGAGGTGGTTGGTTCTTGATGCATCCGTGCGATTTGTGGGAGGGTGGAGACGCATGTAGACTCATGGATCGTCATTCTCGTGTATGCATGGATCTCGTCCTTGATCCGACCTGCGTGCTGGGGATCTCCCCGGGGCATTCGATCAACGAGCTGCATGTCTCTTGTTTGCAAATTGGTGGATCGATGTTCTTGGCCGTTTTCAATTTATTTATTTATTCAGGTGCGGAGCTTTCCCTGAACAAGATGCTACGCATTTAGAGGCATTGCGTGTCTTTGTGCGCAGCTTCAAGTTGCGGTCACTATAAATACTACACTGTACTACACAGTGACTGTGTAGTAGTGGAGGCTGGGCTGTCTGTTTGCTGCATGGTTATTACATTCAGTTTGTGGGTGTTCAGAACTTTTTTCATGCAATTGCATAAGCAGTTGCATTTTTTGAATGATGCATATATAATTCAATCACATTTAATCACATCGTAACTGATTTGTAAGATCTAGCGTAAGATAATTGAATACAATGTTCAATAGATATTCTAGATATATATTACAATCAAAAGTGATAAAACCTAACCTATTACCTAGGATAAAACACCTTCGTAGCTATAGCTTTGTAGCTTCATTGCTAACTGTTGTGCCCTAATTCAGAAAGTGGCGACGTGTTGTGCCCTAATTCAGAAAGCGGCGACGGGCCGTGGGACGGGTCAGGCGCGCGCGCGGGAGCGGACCCACAGAACGGACGGCCCGCCAAGCGTGCGTCAGGCGCGCGTGCGGGAGCGGACCCACAGAACGGACAGCCCGCCGAGCGTGCATCAGGCGTACGGCAGCCTTAACGGTGCAAACAACACAGTTACAGCAACACTGTCAAAGCAACATATCAACAACAGATGGCAACAGAAGTGAGACTGATCTCAGTATCAGAAAGAAGCATAATGCGTGAACATACAGAGATGGAAAGATGGAAACAGACGTGACGTTGCATCCATGTACGTATCTGAATTCACTTGGAAAGCGATACAGACGTGCATACATGTGAAGCCAGAATTACTTGACAAGCCATACAGAAAGGATCTTACCAGAACGACTCGAAGTGACGATGAAGGACCCGACAGACGAGTACCGAAGTAGACTCAAGTAAGTTGTGTGTATGTAGAGCCCCATATAGCTCGCTAGCTTGCCCACTAGCGGAATCATCAGTGGCAGCAGAGCCTTCCCGATTTGAGGGACCTCTGCAGCCGTTCTTTTTCGTGCCATTCTCGGTTCGCTTCGTTCGGGAAGGAGCTTTCTCAATCCTTCCCTTTCTGCCAACATAGAAGAAGCTGAACACGCTCTACTTGCAGGCCTATTCGACTACCTCAACAACATGCCGGTCGATTTGGCAAAGCTGAAGACTCTGGATGTCCGGCTGATCTGCGACCCCTTTGACCCAAAGAAGCACGATGCAGACACTTGGTGGACCCTTTTCAAGGCTAAGTACACCCATGGAAACTTGAACATCGAGGAACTCAAGGTTCTGGTGCAGAGGCATGGGATGGGGGACCTTTTCACGGATTGGTTGAAAGAGAAAGGAAACTTGTGTGCAAATGAGGCAGCACTGGAGGCTTCTTTCCTTCAAAAATTCCGACCCACACCCCAGGAATAAACACAGGCGGTCTATACTCTTGGAAGCTATCGCCTCTCCCCCGGAGGCGATTTTGATCAACACCTCGATCATTTCCTTGCAGAGTATCGAAAGGCCAGCCCCGGCCATGAAACAAAAGCACGCATCCTTCCCTTCATTGGGACCCTTTACGAAGACCTCAACTCGCGATTAACATCCGAACCGCCAATCAACGACTGGGCCCGATTGATCACCCGAGTGAGGTTTTTGCACAAGCAGATCAGCAAGGAGAAGGGACTTGCAAAGCTTGCAGCCATGCAGGCACCCAAGGGCAAATAGGGAGGACCCCAGACACCCAATTTCCAAACCCAGCCTGACTATAGCCGAACAGCAGTCGACCAGTTGAGAGCAGAGATCGCGGCTCTCAGACAGCAACTCCAGAATAGCAACAGAGGCTCCCACCGCCCTCCCCAGCAGCAGCCGAGCTACAACAACTCCCACAGATCCCAGTACTCCGGCCAGTCCGCACCGCCTGCAGCCGGAAGGAACGACCGCAGAGGACCCCGCAGCAAACCACCAGGGTGGGGGACAGTCGGTTATCAGAACTATTGGGGCTGTGGCATTTGTGGCTCGAAGAAGCACAGGAAAGCGGATTGCCCGTCGGGAAACGGGCAGGGCGGCCGGCCCTAGAGGCTGGTCCGGCTGCCCTGAGTGCGAAGTCGCCTCCTTCCCCCCCTGTTCGCAGCACCCTTGTGTGTCCTCGAAGTCCCACACCAGCTCGTGTGTTGGCTGGTGCTGTGCGGGGTGAAGGAGAGAGGGAGGAGGTAGACAAACCCCGCAGGCCGTCTCTTGCTCCGGACGGCTCTGCTGTAAAAAGCGAAGGAGTGAAAGCTGCCCCGAGGCCATGGGTCTCTGTATTGATTTCTGGGCATGTTGTGACAGGTTTGATTGACACAGGTGCACAAGTCAGTTCAGTTGATATAGCAGTAGCAAGCAGGGGAGAAGGGGAGATACGAGCAGCCTCTCTAGGTTTGGTGGCTATAGGAAATCAAGGGGTTTCGACAGTGGGGGAGATGGACGTACAGATTGCACACCCTACCGACCCTTCCAAACCGGTGGGGCACCCTATGCTGGTCACAGAGAATTCAGGGTATGAGTTGATTTTGGGGATGGATTTCCTTCGGGCAAGGGCACCGGAGATCTTCTATTGCTCTCGCAATAAAAGAATCTATGTGGAAGGTCTCCCAGAATTTGATGTATTTTATGATGACGGTCTCCATCCAACCGCAGTCTCCGTATTGAAACGGACTCGCATGCCCCGTTGGCACCGAGCGTTGATGAGAGTCTCTATGGATGCCCCTGAAGGCGCAGAGGTGATGGTCAGAAAGAATTTTCCCCGCGCCCATTCGGGATTGGCAGTTCCGGAACAGTTAGCAGTGGTGCGTGGAGGGGTGGCAGTCATTAAAGTCACCAACATTTCCCGAGTCAAACTCACAGTAGGACCAAAGACAGTCCTTTCATTTACAGAGTCGGCAGCCCACATTGCTGCGGTCTCTGCAGTCACAAAAGCATCCAACCATCCAGGAGCAAGGACAACGACTGCAACCGAAGGATTGAGGAGTTGTGAACGCATGTCCTCGGGAAAACCGTCTGAGAAATGGTCCGGGAAGCAGGCCCCGTCACACCCTCGGTCAGTCGCTCCCTCTGCTCGCCTCCCTTCCAATGACATGAGTTCAGGTACTACGCCCAATTGTCCTCCTTCTTCTCCCTTGCAGACGGACCTTCCGAAAATTGATCTCGAGAAGGTTCTGGGAGAAGTGCCGAAGGAGTGGAAGGGAGATTATGTACAGGTTTTAGAGGAATTCAACGACCTGTGGTCACGAGAGCGTTTCGATCTCGGCACTCTGGAGGTGGAAGGACAGCCATATTATGCGACGATCCCAACGGAGACGAGTGTCCCCATCCATTGGAGTCAGGATCGTGTCCCCTACCATCAGAGAGAGCAGGTGAAGAAAGAAATCGATGCGATGGAGGAGGCAGGCATCATTCAGCCCTCCCGTTCTCCATGGGCAGCGCCTGTTGTGCTGGTGAAGAAACCAGATGGGAGCACCCGCTTCGGTCTTGACTTCAGGAGGTTAAACGAGGTGACAAAGAGAGACCTCTTCCCTCTCCCGAGAATTCAGGAGACGCTTGACAAATTGGCAGGCTCTTCTGTCTTCTCAGCCCTTGATTACACCAGCGGGTTCTACCAGCTTCTCCTGAAGCCGGAGGACCGAGAAAAGACAGCCTTTGTAACCTCTTTTGGACTGTATGAGTTTTTGCGCATGCCCTTTGGTCTTGTGAACGCGCCCTCGGAATTTCAGCGAGCGATGACTCTCGTCTTGGCAGCCCTGCTACACGAGATTGCCATGGTATACGTTGATGATGTCATTGTTTTCAACCGTAGCCACGCAGAGCACCTCCGTGATCTGCGAGAAGTCTTCCAACTCGTCCGAGCGGCAGGTCTAAAGTTGCGACTTAAAAAGGCACAGATAGGAAAGAGGGAGGTGGAGTATTTGGGGTATTCAGTCTCGGCTCGAGGGACCCGTCCGAGCAAGAAAAACACCGAGAAG
>JAHBMJ010003261.1:0-10000 GCA_018398765.1 Chromera velia | reverse complement strand
CGTAGTCGACTTTAACGTCTCTGTTCCCGTAGTCAGGCAGGGGGGCGGGGGGCAGTTCGGATTCCTCATAAGGCCCTGACGTTTGGCGAGGGGGGATGAGACCAGAGGGGGGGCGCGGTTCGTCTGGGGGAAGGACGTCGGATGATGGGTCTGAGGGGGAAAGAGGATGGTCGTCGTTCGGAATGGACTCCAAGACCATCGCGTCGTGGGGTTCTTCGGGTTTTGCGGCGGGGGAGAGGGAGGGGGATGGCACTATAGGTCCAAGCAAGAGAGCTTCGTGGTCTCCGGAGGGTGAGGTTTCGGGGGAAATAGTGAGGGGTGGCTCGGGTTTGTCTGGAGAGACCTCTATGGAGTCTTGTGTTGAGATAGGAAGGTGTCGTTGTTTGTTTGAAGTTGGTGATGAGATGTGTTGAGGTTCGGATACAGACAATGTCACTGGAGGTGGAGAAGCTGTCACTTCAGCTTTCTTCGTTTCCTCAGGGGAGATTCCCTTCCCGGTACATTTCGGTGGTCCGTGCTTTCCTTTCACCTTTGATCCCTTTGTGCATGCCTCGTCAAATTTCTTGTGATCGTCTGCCTCAATGGCCCTGTAGATTAATTACTCCTCCGACTCAAAGTCTTTCTCTGTGAAGTGATCGATCTCCGCCCAGGTCCTGAAAAATCTGCCCTCGTGGTTTTCAGGGACAAGAAGACAGTTTCTCTCATCCCGAATGGCCATCATTTGACTCCCCGTAGTTTGCACACAGCCGTGCAGCTCCACCAAGTAGCGCCGCTCCCCAGTAATGTCGTCCATGTATCCTGGGCGAACTTCTTTTGCCTTGCAACACCAAACCTCACGGAAGTGGGCTCTGCGCTGCGCAAGGCGAAATTGGGCGGAAGAGAGACTGTGAGCAAGGCTCATACAGAGCAAAAATACAGCTGACAGAAAGCCTTTCATTTTGGTGTCTGAGCAAAGACGCTCCTTCGGCGGGAGCCGTCTCTGGTGGTACAAGAAAGCACTTGCCGTTTCCAGGTTTTCTTTGAGCTCCAACCTTTCTCCTTTTTAGAGTCGGTATCAATTGCTTCTCTTAACAATATTGTATCTGTTTACTGCAAGGAGAAGAGCTGGACAGTTTCTGTGTGTATATACATGCGTAGATCGAGAGAGCGAATTCGTTGATCGAGCCGCGGCCGACCATGTGAAAATGTGCATGCATGCATTTTTGTTTTCTTTTTTCCTCATTTTTTCCCCCCATGTATGCGTGCAAAAAAATTAAGGACCAAAAACAAGTCTATCGCTGTTCGCGCGCATTCGATCGCGCACGCGAGCGATGGCCATTTTTGTGACAGAGCATGCATGTGTCCCCCCGAGGCACTCACCCATGCAACTGGTTGCATGCATGGGTGTATCACGTAAAAAAATGCGTTATATGCGAGTGCCTGCATGCGATCTCAGCTAGGGCCTCTCGATCAGCAGATCGACCTGAGCTGCCCCCCGAGGCGAAAGCTCCATGCAGATCGACTGTAGAGACGTACACTGGCGTACTGAAAATTCTGTTAGTATATGACCGACAGTGAGCTACATCTTCCGTCAGCTGAGCAAGAAAAGCTGATCAAGAATCAAGAAAACGTGTCAACTGTTGAACAAGGGGACTCAGACAGTCGCCCATGAATTTCAGAATGAGAAGAATGACACGGGGTAGTGAAGACCGCGATGGCGTTTCCAACCAAAGACGAAGAGGACATGTCCGGCTCCTTCTGAACGCCCTCAGCCTTGTTTCATTTCTCTCAAGTAAGCCACATTCAGTGCTCTATAATATATCACTATAACGTTTCCCTCTTTTCCATCTCCTTTCCGTTGTCGACCTCCCCCGACCATGTCTGTGAATGCATGCATGCATGTGCACGTCATATGCTGTGCATTCGTGTGCATACAGAAATCCAAAAAGGAGCTTCAAGCTGTACCTACCCACAAGGAGGGGCCAGCTGCGACGCTCTCGTCCTTCTCCCCCCCTCCAATGTCGGCATCGGCAGCACGTGGACAAAAAGTGACACCCCCGATTTCGGTTCCTCTTACGGGACGCAGTCAGTAACTGTCTCGGGAGGACCTTGTCCGGGGTCATACAAGGCCGGTGCACGAACGGCCTGGTACAACAACCAGGCGGCCCCCTCTTACGACACCAACGAATGGCCTCCCTCTGGTACGCATCAATAGAGAATGAATAAATAAGTAGATAAATGCATGAACAATAAATAGAGAATCCCTCTGAAAAATCGATTTCTTCTCTATTGACAAGAAGTAACGGCTCCCCTCTGGTACGTGCCCTAGCTGTGCTGTGCAATCTGTGTTGTAGGAGCTTCTGTATGTCGAGGTTGTGCAATGGTTTGGGCTGAAGAGAAACACATACACGCATCTGTGAACGTTCCTCCAGAGGAGGCTATGTCTGTGTCCCATAGTCCACGTGGCGTCTCTGCCCCAGTCGCACTTGTGTACTCACGTCGTAAGTGCGTTCTAGATGCATTCCTGCGCACGCATGCATGCGAATTCCTTCAGCAGACCCGGTCTTTAACCATGTGAACCTGCAGTCAAGCCCGGCCAGTTTCCGATGTGCTGAAGGAGTCAGTGAGTGGCCATCCATGTGTCGAGTGCGTGTGTGCGTGAGAGATGAGAGAAATTGACCACCGTCCCTCCTCATGGATGCAGAGGCCGTTTGACTTCTGCATGTATATATGCCATTGATACGAAGCATCGTTGAAAACGCACACTCATCAAACCCTTCATCCACCATCCATTCATGCAGGCGCCTTTGACCGACAGCCCGGACAAACGGGACAGAACTCGGGGTATTGCACCCAAGCGACCAACCTCCCAGGGGCCGGCGGCGGAAATGCCGATGTGTCTCTCTACCTTGCGCTGCCCTGCAGTGCAAGATTGTACTGGTACGCATGCATGTGCTCATGCATTTCAGAGCTGGTACGGACAACCATGCTGTAGTCAGTGTAAAGAAAGCACCAACATACATGTGCCGATGGCCTGCAGGATAGAGCAATCTGATGCGTGAATAATACTGGCTGTGTGCAGAAAATAGAATTCAGTCAAGCTATGACACAGGAAATATGCTATTTTCATACAAGGTCCTTTGAGCGTTCTTTGGAATCAATTTGCACCAGCTCTCTTCGCTGGAGCAACTCGAAGTTCACGGAATGTCTTTCTGGCTCACCGCATAGTCTTTCACTTGGGGTATGGACACGTTTGCATCGGAGGGGTGCGTGTGACTACTTGTTTCTCACTGCAGCTGACTGAGTGTTCGAACTGCTTTCACGTGCGTCGATGCCCAGCTACCTGACGCATCGATGCATGAAAGAACGAAGACATGCATAGGTGCGAGTCAACGAATCTTTTGGCTGCATGCAGGGTGGGAGTGAAAGCAAGATCATCGCATCCATCAACAGACCCAGCCTTCGGGGTCGACTCCACTCCCGGCACGATGAACTTTTTCGGGTCCAACGACGGCACGGCGTGGACGGTTCTGTCCGGGGACAGCTACTCAGGCGTCACTGGCTGGATGGCGGGAGGAGTGCAGTCCTTCGCAGTCACATCGTCTTTTTACACGTACTACAGATTTTCAGCAGTCAAATCCGCATCAAGTAGTGCAACCAGTGCGATATGCGTGGGTGACTTTGAGCTCTACTTCGGTTCGTCATTTGCTTGTGCAATAATTAAGCCATGGCTTTGATTCTGGTGATTGTTCTGCCCGCCACGCATGCGTCTTATTCTGATTCTTGTAAGTGCAGTGCAACCGACAAGGGGACTCAAGAAATGCATTGATAGGACCCTCACCATTGAACGAGTGCTTTTGTGCAGATGTGGACGAGTGCACGATTGGGAGTGACACCTGCGACACGAACGCTGCGTGCACGGACACTGTGGGCAGCTTCACATGTGCCTGCAACACTGGATATACAGGGACAGATGGAACAAGCTGTACAGGTGTGTGGGGTAGTGCACAGACAGAAGGGGAACGGAAACTGGGAACGGACAGGACCTCTAGTCGCGTCTCTGAGCCATGCATGTCAAAGACAAATAAATGTGTTGGCTTAATTATTCCCATGCATGGATGCGAGAATTAATCTGTGCATCATGTCGTTGAGGGAGCAGGAAGGAATGCTCGATCGATCGATCGTACTTCTGATCGAGGGTCTCTCGGGGAGAAGAGGCGGAAGGCCTCACGCCTTCTAGCTGCACAAACAAAACTTGGGGGGGGGGTATGCCGGTCCGCTTACTCATGCGCGTCCTTTCTTCCTTCCTTCCTTCCTTTCTTTCTTGCTGCTTCTTCTTCCTTCCTTCCCTGATACAGACATCGATGAGTGCTCCACAAACGCTGACACTTGTGACGGCAACGCGGCGTGCACGAACACCGGCGGCAGCTTCACATGCGCGTGCAACACGGGATACTCCGACAACAGCGCTGGGACAGATGGGACAAGCTGTACAGGTAGGTGTGTGAGCTAGGTAATTAGGGGGCAGGCATAATGGGGTTCTGGACAGCTAGTCGATCATGAATTCGAGTGGAGGAAGCTAGAGGCCTCCGACAAATCCCGGTGTTGAGTTTTTTGAATTTGGTTTTGAGTTTTTTGAATTCCAATGGAGGAAGGTTGAGACCTCCCACAAACCCCGATGTTGAGTTTTTTGAATTTGGTTTTGACTTTTTTGAACTCGAGTGGAGGGATCTAGAGGCCTCCGATGAAGGAGCTGCATGACCCAATTCCACTGTGCGTCGTAGCCTGTCAGTGACTGTCGGCGTGTATTCAGGTCTGGAGAAATGAGGTGCATTTCCTTTCTTCCATCCTAAAGAGCAGAAAGGGTGGATGTGCTTTGCCTTACCGTTTCTGACTCTTCCTGACTCACAAAGGAAAGAGAGACCTGAATAGACCTGATCGATAACAGAAGTATCAACAAAATCAAAATGAATTCAAGTAAATTCAAAAAACTCAAACCGTCATTCCTGACTCACAAAGGAAAGAGAGGCCTGAGTAGATCTGATTGATTACAGACTCCACCCTTTTTCGTTGCAGAAATCAATGAGTGTCTCTCCAGCGGCGCGAATGCGGACAACTGTCACAGTCTAGCGGCCTGTACAAACACTGTTGGGAGTTTCACGTGTGCATGCAACGCGGGATACGATGGAAACGGAGTCGTGTGCGGCATTGGCCTTCCTCCTTCAGACATCGGCAGGGGGGACCTTCAGGCCCAAACGTGGACCCAAGACTCGCAGAACACATTCAGCAACTTGCCGACCTTCTACAAGGTGTACACAGGCTCCACTTGCGCAGGAAGGTACACGGTTTACGTCAACCATGCCTGGTTTGCCAACCCTCAACTTTTCCCGACCTCCTTGTTTGACAGGAGCACATTGGGGTATACATTCTCTTCAGGTGTCCCAGCAAAGTCTTCATCCTCAGTTTCGGCATCCTCCTTGGACGTCCTCCTTCAGGTCCCTTGCAACGTGACGATGTCGGGGTATCAGTGGCAGGCCCGCGCTGACTGTTGCCCTCAGCAACACCCGAGTACGCTGACTGTGTATGGAGCGACAACGGACACGGGGCCTGATGCGGTGTCGACTTGGACTCAACTTCACAGCTTCACTGGCGAGACTTCATGGACACTGGGAGAGACAAAGTCAGAATACATGGAGAGGTAGAGGCAACTGCCTGTCTGTCTGTACTCGTGCCTTTTTGCACCAACCTCTCAGGGTCTTTTTCAGGGTCTTTATTTCTCTTCGTCTCTTTTAATTGTCCAAGTTTTCTGTCTGGCTTCCCTTCTTTGTTGCGTGTCAACACATCCTCGCGGCTTCTTCGTTTCTGCGTATGAGTGTGTTTATGGATTCCACTTTATTTGTGCAGGTATTATTCGTCCAGTAGCCCCACCGCAGGACCCTTCAACCTCTTCAAATTTCAAATGGGACGGACTGCGAATCCCTCAAGTGATGACCTTGTGGGTGGACACAACACAGTCATTTACGCATCTTCAACCACACGTCAGTGCTCGCTCATTGAAAAAAGAAAAAAATATCTTCTACCACACGTGACTGCTCACTCAGAAAAAAAAAAAAACTTCTACCGCACGTGAGTGCTCACTCAGAAAAAAAAAAAAAACATCTTTCTACAACACGTAAGTGCTCAATCAGCTGACCTGTTGCTTAAATTGTCTCTCCAATACATCTTTTATGAAGCAGCACCATGGCATCTGTCTCAAGCGTCTGAGTTGAATGCCTTGATGTGCTCTGCCTCCCTTTCTGATGCATTTGAACTAATACCAATCTCTGGAACCCCCCATCATTTTCCGTTCTTCATTCAACATTCTTCCTCGACCCTGTATGCAGAGATCCCGGATGACGACGAATGCGTCCTCCGAACTCACAACTGCGACCCCAACGCCGCCTGCACCAACACAGTAGGGAGCTTCACATGTGCCTGTATCAAGGGATTCAGTGGGACAACGGGGACGACCTGCAGGGCAGATGAGGCATCGGTCACTGCTGAGGGTCAGTCAGTCTGCATGGGTGCATGGGAAAGAAAAGGGGGAAGTGATAGACGGAAGCTAGGTAGGAAGGACTTTGGATTCCCTCCCGACGCGATCGTCGGTGCAGAACAAGATTCGCCATTTGCTTAATTGGACAGTTCACTTTTTGAGCGGGTGCAGAAAGTTTCCTTTGTCTCGTGACTGCCAACATGGATGCCCTCGTCGAGCCAGACCTTCTTCCCCGTTCATAGTCTCAATCCTTCTCTGTATCCATTCGAACACCAATATGCACCCCCCGTTCCTCCAGGAGAGGTGTGTGACCAGCAAGTTGCCTGTGAAGCCTCTTGGGAGTGCGCTTCGTATGGGAACTGTATGGAACAAGTCCGAGATGGCTTCTGTGTCTGTCAGAGTCAGTCAGTCTGTCAGACAGAAAAAAAAACAGACTTGATACCTCGTACAGCTCTGTTTCTTCATCCACTTCGTCTGATGCACACCTGCGCCAAAGTCTCTTATCCCTTTTCATTTTCTCTCCCTTTTGTTCCCACGTTTGATACGGCGTCTGTGTTTCTCTTCACTTCTTCTGCCTTGGCGAAATAACTCTCCAGCTCTGTGGGTGCGCCTTGTTTGTGCCTGAAATTTTCCCCCTTAATTTTCTTCTGCCCTCCTCCCTTCCATTCCGTGCAGACCAGGACGAGTGCTCCCTGGGGACTCACGCCTGTCCCTCCTCCAGCACGTGTGTGGACACTCCGGGGGCCTATGTCTGCGTGTTTCCCTCCTCCCTCACGGCAAGCACCCTCGAGAGCGCAGTCACGAGTGAGACGGACGAGGGAGAGGCCGCCAACGTGAAGACAATGGAGGTAGGCCCGTTGATAGATGCATCGATTGGATTTGACATGCAGACTCGGAGGAGCAACTTGAAATTCACAAAGAGAGAGAGAGAAGGAAATGTCGAGGGATGGAGAGCTCTGCAGTCGGACTCGACCCAATCAACATGATGAACTTCTGACTTCTGCTTATCTAGGGTCCCATGCACACTCCTTGCATCAGTCCCTATCTATATGGTTCGTTCGCTCATCGTCGCGCCTGCAGGCTCTTGAGTCCTCCCCTTTGGGATAAAACTCTCTGCATTCGCCTCCTCTCTCTACTGCCTGTGTGTTTCACTTATTCACTTCCGTGCGAAGGCCCCTGACTTCTAATTTAAGTTGATACAAAACTAAAAGGAGTGATGGATCATTAAACTGGAAATAATTAAAATTGCGCAGGCCCTGGAGTTCTACGCGAAAGAAGCAGCCTCAGACTCGAAACAAGACGGCACTGCGAGGGTGAACACCATCGCTGAAGTGGTGGGACAGATCGTGGGCACGGCTGCCGCAAGCGGACGGAAACTGTCAACAGAGGAGACCAAGGCAGTGACAACCGTGCTGCTGACTGCTGCCGACACTTTGACGACCCTATCTGAAAGCACGTCAGATGACACCACGAGCACAGGCAGAAACAATGATGCATCTTCTTCTACAGACGCGTCGCAGACGGCAGAGACGACAGCAGTCTCGGCAGCTGTAACGACGGTCCGTTTTCCCAAATTATTCTCACTATTATTATCAATATTATCATAAATATTGTTATTATTAATTCAGCTTAAGACGGCAGAGACGACCGGAGTCTCGGCAGCAGTAACGAAGATCCGTTTTTCGTTTTTGTGTGCTCTGCCCGTTTTCTTCTCTCTTATTTAGTAAACTGCTCTCTCCTCACCCTCTGGACCAGAAATTGGCAGCATGCCCTGCATGTACATGTCCGTTGAATTTCTCAACAGCTGAATATGTTCATATGGCTGTTCTTTCCTTTCCCCTCTGACACGAATGACTTGCAGCTCGCGACGGCACTCCAGTCCGCGGTTTCTCAGAGCGCAGCCCCGTCTCGAACGCGGACAGGGAAAGCGAACGTCAATTCACAGCTGCCCGTACTGAAGTCTCTGGAGAGCTCGCTCTTCAGCGCCTCCGCAAGCGCCGGAGTGTCCCCTGGGTCCTCAGGGACCAACGCAACGGCCCTCAACGAGAGAAGGGGGGCTCTCCGAAATGCAACGAAGGAAGTCATTAGGGCGGCAACGGCGTCGTTCGGTCCGTTTTGCGACTTGCATGTTTTTGTTTTTGTGTTTAATTTAGCAAGTCATTAGGGCGGCAACGGCGTCGTTTGGTCCGTTTTGCGACTTGCATGTTTTTGTTTTTGTGTTTAATTTAGCAAGTCATTAAGGCGGCAACGGCGTCGTTTGGTCCGTTTTCCCCCGCATTGCGAGTTGTATGTTTTTGCTTTCTGTTCATCTGTGTGCTTCTCTTCTTGGAGGCTCTGTGCTTTTCTATCTTCCTGCTTATCTGTCTGCCTGCCTGCATACTAGTCTGTGTATTTCGGATTTTCTCAAAGGACATTCCTGTGGAACGTCTGACCCACCGTCCACCATGCATTCGTTTCCTCTCTCTCGTCTTAATTCTTTCAGGACCTCTAGTTCTCGAGCAGGCAGGCTCCGGGGGGTCGTCCAGCCTTTCCATGGAAAGTTTCTCTGTCTCTGCTACGTCCATTGGGACACCCATCAGCATTGCCGACTCGAGACGGATGAGCGCCGAGGTGGGGGACGTCTCCGTGACAATTGAAAGCCTGCCTGATCAGATGGCAGAGAGAATTCGGGCCTTGGACAAGACGTGCGAAGATTTTTCGAAAGCCGTCCTTGGAATTGCTGCAGTCTCGTGGAGCGGTAACATCCATAGTTACACTGGAGGGAATCGGGAGATGGGCAGCTCTCGGTCTGTCCGTCTGATCTGGTGTGGAGAGGATGTGGGAGCAAAAGTGTTCGGGGACGCGCGGGTGACTGTCGGGATCTCGGGGGTGAATCCTGAGGGGACTTCGGGAGGTGGTCGTCGGTTGAGTGACAGTGAGGGGGAGGAGGGGTGTGCGTCGTTCGACGCAGAGAACGCGGAATGGAGCTCTTTGTGCAGGCCTGTGGGAGGAGGGGGGTGCGAGTGTGAGGGGACGGGGGGGGGTCTGATGGAGACTGAGTACGGTTCTTTTGCAGGAACGATTTTGGATATTGGCAAGAGCGTTGATCTCTTGGTCCTCTGGCAATTCGATCAGGCAGCAGAAGGTCTCTCTGCAGACAACTTGGCGCTCTGGCTGGTTGTCCTTCTTGTGGCCCCCTTTCTCATCCACCTACTCGTGTCAGTCGGTGTGTGTGTCTCTCTGGTGGGTGTTCCTTCTTATTCCTTCTTATGGCCTCCTTTCTCATCCATCTACTCGTGTCAGTCGGTGTGTGTGTCTCTCTGGCGGGTGTTCCTTCTTATTCCTTCTTATGGCCTCCTTTCTCATCCACCTACTCGTGTCAGTCGGTGTGTGTGTCTCTCTGGCTGGTTGTCCTTCTTGTGGCCTCCTTTCTCATCCAGCTACTCGTGTCAGTCGGTGTGTGTGTCTCTCTGGCGGGTGTTCCTTCTTATTCCTTCTTATGGCCTCCTT
>JAHBMJ010003259.1:0-12000 GCA_018398765.1 Chromera velia | reverse complement strand
CATTTTGGTAGGTCGTGGGCCTCTGAGGCCACCGGGGCCGCCAGATAACTTAGACCATACTGCACGTTTTTGGCTTCGTATGGGGTCTTACCATTTAATTAAGACCCCCCTCATGTCCCGCCCGCCCACGTCCGTGCGTTTCTGTCTGTTTGCATGACGGCCTCTCCACTTTCATCTTTCTGTCTGTTTGTAAGACAGCCTCTCCACTTCCATCTTTCTGTCTGTTTGCACGACAGTCTCTCCACTTCCATCTTTCTGTCTGTTTGCACGACAGCCTCTCCACTTCCATCTTTCTGTCTGTTTGCATCGCGCCTCTCCACTTTCGTCTTTCTATCTGTTTGCACGACGGCCTCTCTGCCTCCATCTTTGACATTCTGTCTGTTTGCACGATAGCCTCTCCACTTCCATCTTTCTGTCTATTTGTATGGGCGCCTCTCCACTTGCATCTTTCTGTCTGTTTGCATGACGGCCTCTCCACTTCCCTCTTTCTCTCTGTTTATATGACGGCCTCTCCACTTTCATCTTTCTGCCTGTTTGCACGACAGCCTCTCTACTTCCATCTTTCTATCTGTTTGCACGACGGCCTCTCCACTTTCATCTTTCTGTTTGTTTGCATGACGGCCTCTCTACTTTAATCGTTCTGTCTTCTTCTACGACGGCCTCTCCACTTTTATCTTTCTGTCTGTTTGTATGATGGCCTCTCCACTTTTATCTTTCTGTCTGTTTGCACGACAGCCTCTCCACTTCCATCTTTCTGTCTGTTTGCACAACAGCCTCTCCACTTCCATCTTTCTGTCTGTTTGCACGACAGCCTCTCCACTTCCATCTTTCTGTCTGTTTGCATGACGCCTCTCCACTTTCGTCTTTCTATCTGTTTGTACGACGGCCTCTCCGCCTCCATCTTTGACATTCTGTCTGTTTGCATCACAGCCTCTCCACTTCCATCTTTCTATCTGTTTGCACGACAACCTCTCCACTTCCATCTTTCTGTCTGTTTACATGACAGCCTCTCCACTTCCCTCTTTCTGTCTGTGTGCATGACGGCCTCTTCACTTTCATTTTTCTGTCTGTTTGCACGACAGCCTCTCCACTTCCATCTTTCTGTCTGTTTGCATGACAGCCTCTCCACTTCCATCTTTCTGTCTATTTGTATGGCAGCCTCTTCACTTTCTTCTTTCTGTCTGTTTGCATAACGGCCTCTCCACTTTTATTTTTCTGTCTATTTGTATGACGGCCTCTCCACTTTCATCTTTCTGCCTGTTTGCACGACAGCCTCTCCACTTCCATCTTTCTGTCTGTTTGTACGACGGCCTCTCCACTTTCATCTTTCTGTCTGTGTGTATGACGGCCTCTCCACTTTTATCTTTCTGTCTGTTTGCACGACAGCCTCTCTACTTCCATCTTTCTGTCTGTTTACACGATGGCCTCTCCACTTCCATCTTTCTGTCTGTTTGCACGACAGCCTCTCCACTTCCATCTTTCTGTCTGTTTGCATGGCGCCTCTCCAGTTTCATCTTTCTATCTGCTTGTACGATGGCCTCTCCACCTCCATCTTTGACATTCTGTCTGTTTGCATGATAGCCTCTCCACTTCCATCTTTTTGTCTGTTTGCATGGGCGCCTCTCCACTTTCTTCTTTCTGTCTGTTTGCATGACAGCCTCTCCACTTCCTTCTTTCTGTCTGTGTGCATGACGGCCTCTCCACTTTTATTTTTCTGTCTGTTTGCACGACAGCCTCTCCACTTCCATGTTTCTGTCTGTTTGCACGACAGCCTCTCCACTTCCATCTTTCTGTCTTCTTGCACGACGGCCTCTCCACTTTCATCTTTCTGTCTGTTTGCATGGCGGCCTCTCCACTTCCATCTTTCTGTCTGTTTGCGTGACGGCCTCTTCACTTGCATCTTTCTGTCTGTTTGCATGACTGCCTTTCCACTTTCTTCTTTATGTCTGTTTGCACGACGGCCTCTCCACTTCCATCTTTTTGTCTGCTTGCATGACAGCCTCTCCACTTTAATCGTTCTGTCTTCTTGCACGACGGCCTCTTCAGTTTTATCTTTCTGTCTGTTTGCACGACAGCCTCTCCACTTCCATCTTTCTGTCTGCTTGCATAGCAGCCTCTCCACTTCCATCTTTCTGTCTGTTTGCACGACAGCCTCTCCACTTCCATCTTTCTGTCTGTTTGCACGACAGCCTCTCCACTTCCATCTTTCTGTCTGTTTGCATGGCGCCTCTCCACTTTCGTCTTTGTATCTGTTTGCACGACAGCCTCTCCGCCTCCATCTTTGACATTCTGTCTGTTTACATGACAGCCTCTCCACTTCCATCTTTCTGTCTATTTGCATGGGCGCCTCTCCACTTTCTTCTTTCTGTCTGTTTGCATGACAGCCTCTCCATTTCCTTCTTTCTGTCTGTGTGCATGACGGCCTCTCCACTTTCTTCTTTCTGTCTGTTTGCATGACGGCCTCTCCATTTCCCTCTTTCTGTCTGTTTGCATGACGGCCTCTCCACTTTCATCTTTCTGCCTGTTTGTACGAAAGACTTTCCACTTCCATCTTTCTGTCTGTTTGTACGACGGCCTCTCCACTTTCATCTTTCTGTCTGTTTGTATGACGGCCTCTCTACTGTAATCGTTCTGTCTTCTTGCACGACGGCCTCTCCACTTTCTTCTTTATGTCTGTTTGCACGACGGCCTCTCCACTTCCATCTTTCTGTCTGCTTGCATAGCAGCCTCTTTACTTTCTTCTTTCTGTCTGTTTGCATGACAGCCTTTCCACTTCCATCTTTCTGTCTGTTTGTATGACGGCCTCTCCACTTTTATCTTTCTGTTTGTTTGCACGACAGCCTCTCCAGTTCCATCTTTCTGTCTGTTTGCACAACAGCCTCTCCACTTTCGTCTTTCTGTCTGTTTGCATGACAGTCTTTCCACTTCCATCTTTCTGTCTGTTTGCATCGTGCCTCTCCTCTTTCGTTTTTCTATCTGTTTGTACGACGGCCTCTCTGCCTCAATCTTTGACATTCTGTCTGTTTGTATGACAGCCTCTCCACTTCCATCTTTCTGTCTATTTGCATGGCGGCTTCTCCACTTTCTTCTTTCTGTCTGTTTGCATGACGGCCTCTCCATTTCCCTCTTTCTGTCTGTTTGCATGACGGCCTCTCCACTTTCATCTTTCTGCCTGTTTGTACGAAAGACTTTCCACTTCCATCTTTCTGTCTGTTTGTACGACGGCCTCTCCACTTTCATCTTTCTGTCTGTTTGTATGACGGCCTCTCTACTGTAATCGTTCTGTCTTCTTGCACGACGGCCTCTCCACTTTTATCTTTCTGTCTGTTTGCACGACAGCCTCTCCACTTTTATCTTTCTGTCTGTTTGCACGACAGCCTCTCCACTTCCATCTTTCTGTCTGTTTGTACGACAGCTTCTCCACTTCCATCTTTCTGTCTGTTTGCATGGTGCCTCTCCACTTCCACCTTTCTGTCTGTTTACATGGCGCCTCTCCACTTTGGTCTTTCTATCTGTTTGCACGACGGCCTCTCCGTCTCCATCTTTGACATTCTGTCTGTTTGCATGACGGCTTCTCCACTTCCATCTTTCTGTCTATTTGCATGGCGGCCTCTCCACTTTTATCTTTCTGTCTGTTTGCATGACGGCCTCTCCACTTCCCTCTTTCTGTCTATTTGTATGATGGCCTCTCCACTTTCATCTTTCTGCCTGTTTGCACGACAGGCTCTCCACTTCCATCTTTCTGTCTGTTTGCATGACGGCCTCTCCACTTTTATCTTTCTGTCTGTTTGCATGACGGCCTCTCCACTTTTATCTTGCTGTCTGTTTACATGACAGCCTCTCCACTTCCATCTTTCTGTCTGTTTGCACGACAGCCTCTCCACTTCCATCTTTCTCTCTGTTTGCACGACAGCCTCTCCACTTCCATCTTTCTGTCTGTTTGCATGGCGCCTCTCCACTTTCGTCTTTCTATCTGTTTGTACGACGGCCTCTCCGCCTCCATCTTTGACATTCTGTCTGTTTACATGACAGCCTCTCCACTTCCATCTTTCTGTCTGTTTGCATGACAGCCTCTCCACTTCCATCTTTCTGTCTGTTTGCATGACAGCCTCTCCACTTCCATCTTTCTGTCTGTGTGCATGATGGCCTCTCCACTTTTATTTTTCTGTCTGTTTGCACGACAGCCTCTCCACTTCCATCTTTCTGTCTGTTTGCACGACAGCCTCTCCACTTCCATCTTTCTGTCTTCTTACACGACGGCCTCTCCACTTTCATCTTTCTGTCTGTTTGCATGATGGCCTCTCCACTTTTTTCTTTATGTCTGTTTGCACGATGGCCTCTCCACTTCCATCTTTTTGTCTGCTTGTATGACGGCCTCTCCACTTCCATCTTTCTGTCTTCTTGCACGACGGCCTCTCCACTTTCATCTTTCTGTCTGTGTGCATGACGGCCTCTCCACTTTTATCTTTCTGTCTGTTTGCACGACAGCCTCTCCACTTTCATCTTTCTGTCTGTTTGCACGACAGCCTCTCTACTTCCATCTTTCTATCTGTTTGCACGACAGTCTCTCCACTTCCATCTTTCTGTCTGTTTGCATGGTGCCTCTCCACTTTCGTCTTTCTATCTGTTTGCACGACGGCCTCTCCGCCTCCATCTTTGACATTCTGTCTGTTTGCATGACAGCCTCTCCACTTCCATCTTTCTGTCTATTTGTATGGTGGCCTCTCCACTTTCTTCTTTCTGTCTGTTTGCATGACGGCCTCTCCACTTCCCTCTTTCTGTCTGTTTGCATGGCGGCCTCTCCACTTCCATCTTTCTGCCTGTTTGCACGACAGACTTTCCACTTCCATGTTTCTGTCTGTTCGCACGACGGCCTCTCCACTTTCATCTTTCTGTTTGTTTGCATGATAGCCTCTCTACTTTAATCGTTCTGTCTTCTTGCACGACGGCCTCTCCACTTTTATCTTTCTGTCTGTTTGCACGACAGCCTCTCCACTTCCATCTTTCTGTCTGTTTGCACGACAGCCTCTCCACTTCCATCTTTCTGTCTGTTTGTACGACAGCCTCTCCACTTCCATCTTTCTGTCTGTTTGCACGACAGCCTCTCCACTTCCATCTTTCTGTCTGTTTGCACGACAGCCTCTCCACTTCCATCTTTCTGTCTGTTTGCATGGCGCCTCTCCACTTTGGTCTTTCTATCTGTTTGCACGACGGCCTCTCTGCCTCCATCTTTGACATTCTGTCTGTTTGCATGACGGCCTCTCCACTTCTATCTTTCTGTCTATTTGCATGGCGGCCTCTCCACTTTCTTCTTTCTGTCTGTTTACATGACAGCCTCTCCACTTCCCTCTTTCTGTCTGTGTGCATGACAGCCTCTTCACTTTCATTTTTCTGTCTGTTTGCACGACAGCCTCTCCACTTTAGTCTTTCTATCTGTTTGCACGACAGCCTCTCCACTTCCATCTTTCTGTCTTCTTGCACGACGGCCTCTCCACTTTCATCTTTCTGCCTGTTTGTATGGCGGCCTCTCCACTTCTATCTTTCTGTCTGTTTGCATGACGGCCTCTCCACTTTCATCTTTCTGTCTGTTTGCATGACGGCCTCTCCACTTTCTTCTTTGTGCCTGTTTGCACGACGGCCTCTCCACTTCCATCTTTCTGTCTGCTTGCATAGTGGCCTCTCCACTTTCTTCTTTCTGTCTGTTTGCATGACAGCCTCTCCACTTCCATCTTTCTATCTGTTTGTATGACGGCCTCTCCACTTTCATCTTTCTGTCTGTTTGCACGATAGCCTCTCCACTTCCATCTTTTTGTCTGTTCACACGACAGCCTCTCCACTTCCATCTTTCTGTCTATTTGCACGACAGCCTCTCCACTTCCATCTTTCTGTCTGTTTGCATGGCGCCTCTCCACTTCCCTCTTTCTGTCTGTTTGTATGACGGCCTCTCCACCTCTATTTTTGACATTCTGTCTGTTTGCATGATAGCCTCTCCACTTCCATCTTTCTGTCTATTTGCATGGCGGCCTCTCCACTTTCTTCTTTCTGTCTGTTTGCATGACGGCCTCTCCATTTCCCTCTTTCTGTCTGTTTACATGACGGCCTCTCCACTTTTATTTTTCTGCCTGTTTGCACGACAGCCTCTCCACTTCCATCTTTCTGTCCATTTGCACAATGGCCTCTCCACTTTCATCTTTCTATTTGTTTGCATGTCATTGACGGCCTCTCCACTTCCATCGTTCTGTCTTCTTGCACGACGGCCTCTCCACTTTTATCTTTCTGTCTGTTTGCATGACGGCCTCTCCACTTTTATCTTTCTGTCTGTTTGTATGACGGCCTCTCCACTTCCATCTTTCTGTCTGTTTGTAAAACGGCCTCTCCACTTTCATATTCCCATCTTCCTTTTTTGCTTGTTTGGTGGGTCTCTACTTTCTTCTGTTGTGCGCTGTCGAACATGACGACTCTCCACTTTTGTCTTTCTAGCCGGCTTGCATGACTTTTTTCCGCTAGCTTCTATCTTTCCTGCCTGTGTGTTAAGGGCTTCTCCAGTTTCATCTTTCTATTTGTTTGCATGTCATTGACGGCCTCTCTACTTTAATCGTTCTGTCTTCTTGCACAACGGCCTCTCCACTTTTATCTTTCTGTCTGTTTGCATGACGGCCTCTCCACTTTTATCTTTCTGTCTGTTTGTATGATGGCCTCTCCACTTCCATCTTTCTGTCTGTTTATAAAACGGCCTCTTTACTTTCATATTCCTATCTTTTTTTTTTGCTTGCTTGGTGGGTCTCTACTTTCTTCTGTTGTGCGCTGTCAAACATGACGACTCTCCACTTTTGTCTTTCTGGCCGGCTTGCATGACTTTTTTCCGCTAGCTTCTATCTTTCCTGCCTATGTGTTAAGGGCCTCTCCACTTTCATCTTTCTGTCTGTTTGCATGACGGCCTCTCCACTTTCTTCTTTGTGTCTGTTTGCACGACGGCCTTTCCACTTCCATCTTTCTGTCTGCTTGTATAGTGGCCTCTCCACTTTCTTCTTTCTGTCTGTTTGCATGACAGCCTCTCCACTTCCATCTTTCTGTCTGTTTGTATGACGGCCTCTCCACTTTCATCTTTCTGTCTGTTTGCACGATAGCCTCTCCACTTCCTTCTTTCTGTCTGTGTGCATGACGGCCTCTCCACTTTTATTTTTCTGTCTATTTGTATGGCGGCCTCTTCACTTTCTTCTTTCTGTCTGTTTGCATAACGGCCTCTCCACTTCCCTCTTTCTGTCTATTTGTATGACGGCCTCTCCACTTTCATCTTTCTGTCTGTTTGCATGGCGGCCTCTCCACTTCCATCTTTCTGTCTGTTTGCGTGACGGCCTCTTCACTTGCATCTTTCTGTCTGTTTGCATGACGGCCTTTCCACTTTCTTCTTTATATCTGTTTGCACGACGGCCTCTCCACTTCCATCTTTTTGTCTGCTTGCATGACGGCCTCTCCACTTTAATTGTTTTGTCTTCTTGCACGATGGCCTCTCCACTTTTATCTTTCTGTCTGTTTGCACGATAGCCTCTCCACTTCCATCTTTTTGTCTGTTTACACGACAGCCTCTCCACTTCCATCTTTCTGTCTATTCGCACGACAGCCTCTCCACTTCCATCTTTCTGTCTGTTTGCATGGCGCCTCTCCACTTCCCTCTTTCTGTCTGTTTGTATGACGGCCTCTCCGCCTCTATTTTTGACATTCTGTCTGTTTGCATGACAGCCTCTCCACTTCCATCTTTCTGTCTATTTGTATGGGCGCCTCTCCACTTTCTTCTTTCTATCTGTTTGCATGACGGCTTTTCCACTTCCCTCTTTCTGTCTGTTTACATGACGGCCTCTCCACTTTTATTTTTCTGCCTGTTTGCACGACAGCCTCTCCACTTCCATCTTTCTGTCCGTTTGCACAATGGCCTCTCCACTTTCATCTTTCTATTTATTTGCATGTCATTGACGGCCTCTCTACTTTAATCGTTCTGTCTTCTTGCACGACGGCCTCTCCACTTTTATCTTTCTGTCTGTTTGCATGACGGCCTCTCCACTTTTATCTTTCTGTCTGTTTGTATGACGGCCTCTCCACTTCCATCTTTCTGTCTGTTTGTAAAACGGCCTCTCCACTTTCATATTCCCATCTTTCTTTTTTGCTTGCTTGGTGGGTCTCTACTTTCTTCTGTTGTGCGCTGTCAAACATGACGACTCTCCACTTTTGTCTTTCTAGCCGGCTTACATGACTTTTTTCCGCTAGCTTCTATCTTTCCTGCCTGTATGTTAAGGGCCTCTCCAGTTTCATCCTATCTGCTAGCCCGTCTGCTTGCAAAAATTCTGCTTCACTTTCATCTTCGTTGTCTCCTCACACAACGACCTTTCAGTCTTCATCTTTCTTGTCTGTCTGCGTGTATGACGTCTGTTCCAGCTTCATTTCTCTGGTTTTTTTTTCTGTTTTCATATGCTTGGATGCTGGCTTTTCCTGGACTTAGTCTACAGAGAATGTTTTTGCCTAGGGTTTTGTCTTAATTCCTAAAATATGAAATTTAAAGCAGAATCATTGGGAGGAGGATGGAGGATAGAGTTTACAACATTTGAATAAAAAACAACAAAGACTTCCTCATAAGAAATTTCTAGCAGAATTTTTAATATATTCACCATATGGCAATATATTGTGAGTTTACGTTTCTGTAAAGTTCTTGTTAGGGAGAAATTTAGTAGGAAAACCGAAAGGACTTACGCTTCTCAAAAGTCCTATTTGCAGCTGGACATATAAAATTACAGATAGAAACAAAAGAAAAAAAAATGTATGAACTTATATAATTTCAGTTATAACTTATGTACCACTGTGGGTAATTTACCAAATTTGGAATACGTTTGACAAAGATAAAGAACTTAAAAAAAAAAATGATAGAACTTAAATTGTTTTGAATAGTTATGAATGGTCATGGAATAGTATAAGAATAAACCAGAACTCCTATATGAAGATGAACATGCAAACGTTGAACTTCTCTCCACTTTAATTATAATTCATCTTTCTTTTTTTTTTTTACTATACAGATTTTTAGTGTTGCATTGTATGCATGTCGATCTATGCAGTTTTTAATTAACTGGTCTTTTCACTTAACTAATCACTCACGCCCAGTCACGGTCGCCCTCCTCCTTAAGAGCCTGTACAGCAGCCATGCCTCCCGCTGTAGTTAATGACATAGCCCCTATCTTCATTGTTGCCTGGGTCCCTTTTGCTTTCCTGATGTATGTTGATGCTGCTCTAAGCACTGCCATCTGTAACCCTGTTTTCACTGCTCCTGCTATTTTACTTGGTATAGCCCAATTCTTTTTTACCAATCCCCACACTATTCTTCTTACTACAGCTTGGAATGCGGGCTTCCTGCTTGAATGACGAACTCTGCACTTGTATCTTTCTATCTGTTTGTGTGATAGTCTTTCCACTTTCATCATCCAGACTCCAGAAAGTCTTTTTGCAAGACGGCCTTGAGGATTAACAAAAGGTTAATTTAGTCTATTGCTTGGCCCCGGCATGCCACTGGAGCCTGTGGAAGTGGCATCCTGCATTTATTAATATTATGTGCGTGCATGCCTGTATACCTCGGCCCTCGGGGCCCGGGCGGATGTTGATCGGTGCAGCGATCCGCCACAGTCCTCTTGTACCCAATTTAGAACGAAGGAGGGGAAGAGCCGTCTGATCCCAACTCTCTGACTGTCCATCCAGGTCGAATTGAGCAGAGTCTCCTTTTCCGGCCGTCTGTTTCAGCGGTCTCCTAGGGGAGACCAACCTCTGGCTTATTCGCTTTCCGTCTTTTTCTATTGAAAGCGCAATCGCATTGATTGGTGTTCTATTAGAATGCTATTGCATAATTTTTTCAGGGCTGTGCTTTTGCTCCTCCTCTGCATGCGTGGCCGTACTGAGAGAATCAAAGCCATGCTGTGCGTCCCAAAATTTTGCCGTCTCCAGGCTCCCTCCCGATGGTCTGGCTCAGTGGGGCGTGTCCTGGAGGGGGGGAAGCAAGAGCCGGGATTCGTCTCCCTCTTTGTGTACGGGCCGGACCGAAAATTGAGTGTGCCGGAGGCTGAATTGGAGTCTGTCGACTCTTCCTTCGATGCGTTCGAGACGGCACTTGACCGATTTGCAGAGACAGAGCTCGTCAGAGGAATAAATCCAGTGGACAGCCAGGGGCAATCTCTGATACTCAGAGAGTGCTTCGAGGACGGTAAACCAGGCTTTGAATACCAGAAGCAATTTGATGTCGAGGGATGGCGGACTTACGAGTCATTTGGATACAATGCCGGCTGTACCGGGAATGCTCTTCTTCTGCACATGATCTTCAAGAACGCCGCTGACCGCAGCGGGCAGGGGGGGTTTCTGCGTCGCCAGTGTTCTCCCTTCTTTTTAATGTGTCTCTTTTGGATTCAGACTGCGGAGCAGCAGATCGCAAACTCGGCAGAGGACGCACGGGCAGACAAACAGACAATTCTTGAGGAACTCAAATATGAGGTGGGAAAGCTCGAGAGCGATGGCTACGTGCATCTCGGCGAGATTGACGAGCTCACTGATCGTTTTTTTCAGTCAGAAGCTGTGGAGGGCACTGTCAATGCCCTGTTTATGGAAGCCGCACTGCCGGGCATAGGATTTATTCTTCCAGCAGACATGACAATCCAGGGGCTGAGGGGGGACAGGTGCTCCCCGCGCACTGCGTCACTTTCCTCAAATACCGCCAGGGCCTCGGCAAAGAGGCAAGAACGGTGTTTCGGGTGGTTCAGGCAGACTTGCCAGGTCCGTACAGAGCAATGTCCCTGAAGGATTTCCTCTTCGAGAGCCGACAGACGGGAGAGAGCAACCCTTACGGATGGGTAGACAGCCCCCTTCTCACGGGTGACCAGGCTGCCTCTTTCTGTCATCACCTCAAGCTCGTGTCCCTGGTGATGCCCGGACAAGAGAAGGATGTGGAAGCAGCCGCTAGGGCGATTTTCGGAAAGAACGCGGACAGCGAGCGTTGTGCGGTCAATGCTGAGTTTGGGCAGAGAAACCAATTTGGGAAGGAAAGGCTGCGTCTGTTCACCTACACGCAACCCCTGTCTGTTGTAGCTGTTCTCGAGGAAGTGGAGGCAGTGCTGGAAAATTGGGCGACACGCGAGTCTCCGAAATTGGGTGCGTGCGTGCGTGCGTCAGTCAGTCATTCAGTCAGTCAATCTGTATGTCACTCAATGAGTGAAATTAAACTGCTTCCACCCGGTCTTTTGATCGAGCAAAAGCCGGCGTTTGATTATCACACACACAGAACTCTCTGGATGGTTGGTGAAAACTGCATGTCACTGAGATAATGAAAGGGAAAATCGACGGACACACGCGTGACTTTTTCACCTCGCCGCCCCTTTTTGTGCCCACGGTGTGTCTCTGACTGATTAAATTTGTTTGCTATGCAGGCTTTGTGTGCAAGGTTCTCGTACCCCCCTGCTGCCTCTGTATCTGTCTCGCTCTGGATCTGCCTGTACCCACTGACAGCTAGCGTGCGTGTGTGAATTTGCGCATGGCCGGCCGGTTCGACTGCATGGCTTAATTCTGCAGTCCGCTTCGTCTTCGTCTTCGTCCCTCCCTGTCGAGTCGATCGATCGATCTCCTCCCTCCCTCACGCACCCATGCACACATGCACCCCTCAGCCCCTGCATTCATGCCTCCCTCTATGCCTAGCTCGATCGATCCTGATCTCATGCAGGTGGGACTACTGGTAGAGTATCCGATCGAGAGGAGTTGCGATCTGATCAGCTGGAGGGGTGAACAGAGCGATAAGTAAACCAAACCCTTGAGATGTGGACCAGAGAGGTTGCGCTTTCCCTGGAAGTAACTCTGGCGTTTCAATTTTGATCAATTGCAGTGGGAAGGAGGATTGATTTATGGAATGGTACTGAGGGTGATGAGAATGTGAATCGGGCAGTGCCGGTTTGGTAGCTATAGAAACGGGGGGGGGGGGGGGGGGGG
>JAHBMJ010003258.1:0-12003 GCA_018398765.1 Chromera velia | reverse complement strand
CGTGGAACAGTCTCTCTCTCTTTCTCTCTCTCTCTCTCTCTCTCTCTCTCTCTGTGTGTGTGTGTGTGTGTGTGTGTGTGTGTGTGTACGTGTATGTGCCTGAGAGAGAGAGAGAGAGAGTGTTTGCGTGCCGCGTGCGTGCGTGCGTTCGTGCGTGAGTGCGCGTGCGTGCGTGCGTGCGTGTGCGTGTGTATGTGTGTGTGTGTGTGTGTATGTATGTATGTATGTTTGTGTGATTTTGTGATTTTATGTGTGTATGTTTGTATGTATATTGTAAAATCAATCAAGCATAATTTTGAATCATTCAGTACGTCAAACAAACTGAAATTAATTAGAATTTTTATTCTAGTTTTTATTACGACATTGAGTGCTAGACGTCTATTATAGAACTAAGGTAAGGTGGCAGAACTAAGGTAAGGTGGTGGTCACAGTGTGTGTCAAGGTGTCACGACAGGTAAGACTCTGTAATCTATACTCAAGTTTGTACAGCTCCTGGAGAAGACTAAGTCCGAGAAGTCTGTAAAAGTAATACTAATACTCCCAATCCCTAGGGCACTTGCTTGTTTTATTTCTTTATGAACGTTTTGTTTTTCTTGAAATTAGCTGATTGTATAGAAAGCTTCTTGATTATAGAGAACATTTTGATACCGATAAGGTGTGAAATCATTTTTTGCTATAGCAACTCATTTATACTAGAGGAGCTAAAATATCAGAAAAGCTCTATTATAAAAAGGTTTAATGTACTCTGTTCCTACAAGAAAGAGTAGATCTGTTTGACTGTATAATGATTTGAATCTAAAAAAATAAAAACTAAGTTTCTATATGTTAGTAAAATCTAGAACAACAAAAGTTTGACTTACAATAAATCAAGTAAAGATCACTTCTATCAAATAAATCATACATTATTTTCTTTTAAATTCTTACCGCTTGACAATTATATTTTTATTATATTTTTTTGTTTGTTCTTTTGTATGTTCTTGTCGAAAGTTTGCTCGATCAACACTATGGGCGACAAAAGTATTGTATATTTTTTTATAGAGTTGGCGAAGATTCGTTTTTGAAGACAACACTGGATCAAGCAGGCTAGAATAGAAGTAGATAGAACATAAAGTATTACTTTAAAGTAATTGGCTTCGTACGTCCTCAATTGGCAAAGCTAGATTGAATTATAAATTTTTGTCTCATTTTTTATAAGCTTGGTCGATCGGTCACTTCAGAAATAATAAATCCACTTATATTTTAAACACATTCTCGCTACAACCCCTAATTAACATCTGATTGAAACCGTTATAGCTCACTAATTTAATTGTATAAATGTTTACTTCTTGTCATATTTTATTGGCGGTAGAGAGGTCAAAATATGAGTATACAAAACTTATGTCGCCCATGGTAGTATATAAACGTTTTATACTACAGTATAATTTTAAACTATACATTATATATGTATAACATCACCCCCAATCTAGCTCTCAATATAGTTTTAATTATATTTTTTATAATGTTATAAGGCCTTTTTAATATTTTCTAATCTCACTGTGTCATTTATTGTGCTTCCAAGTTTTTTAAAACAAAGTTTTCTAAAAAAAAATAAATAAAGTCAGAATTAGTATGAGAGTCGGGGTCGGCATGTTTTGTCACATATATAAAATGATTAAACAATTGATGATTGAAATAAAAGTTTAAAAGGCGTTTTCATACTTTTTTATGTCATTTAAACTTCTTTTAACAATAGAAAAACGTTTTTTATTTTACTTTTTTTTGGAGACCATTTTGATGTTGGAGACCGTTTGGGATAGATTTGACTTTAGGGTGCCATAAGCCCATGATGATTGTGTTAAAGATATGCTTCTTAGATACAATATGCATTAATTTTGTCCCCCTAGGTGTGAAGGGCAAAATCGACAATTTTCATTTTTGACAAAGTCACTTCTCACTCCTAGTCTATTCTTGTAAGGCCTAGCTGTCATCAGACACTGTCATTCTTTCACGTTATAGCTCTTTATATCTGCTACCTCTGGTGAGAAAAGAATGCTGTTCTTAACTTACTTTCTGTCTGTTCTGTAATACACTGTGTGTATTGCCAAGTATTTTGGCACTACCTTCACTTCTTTCATTACAGAGACAGACTAAGCAAGAGACAGAAGAGCAGAGTAGGATGCTTGAAAGCGTTTTGGCTTGACTGAGGGATTAGCATATAACAGAGTCTACCAGGTTTCTACCTTAAAGGTCTTTCCAAGAAAAGCATGTGCTTTGAAACATGAATTGAAAGTGACCGTTCTATATTTACAAAGCTCTCCCTCTTTTCAAGTTTTTGGAGTCTGTTTCACAATAGAACAGGTCTGAGAGAGGCTGCTAAAAGAACGTAATGTTTGCTTTTAGATTACAGATTGGAGCATTGTTTCTGTTCAGTAGGCTGAGAAGAATGGACTGACTCGGGTACTTGACCATCTGGCCAATATTGATGTTTCGATTTCTACTTGTAAAAACCTTTTAAAACCAAAATAATTCTAATAGATAACAAACAGCCGCACAAGTTTACAGTAATAAAAGAAAAACGTTGATGCTTTTCAACTGTATTGTTGTTGTAAGCAAAGCCTTACAGCAATACGTGTAGGCCCCCTATGATTTTTTTGAAAAAAACTGAAAAACAAAAAACAGAAATTTCATAGACACACTATGATAAAAATAAAATCAATCTCAAATGTTAACCCACATCAAACAGTATCATTGCATCACAAATTATTCAAAGTATTTTTACATGAAATTGATTTATATCTTTTTGACGTTTTGATTTAATTGATGAATTAATGTTGAGCGCTCCACACCTAGGGGGACAAAATTAATGCATAATTTTTTTAAAAAAAACGAAGATTTGAGTTTATCAGATAAAAGGGGCAGCGTTGGACCAAGCTGACTAAGTGGACTTAGTGAAGACTTATACTAACTAGTTGGGTCCTACGGGCCTCACATTGGGTCAAAAATTTAGTTTGAAGTCCTATAATTTTTTTTTTAATTCCTAGAGCGCTCCTAGACTACCATTTTTCAATTTTACAGATTTAACATATAAAGCAAAACGACAGAGCTATATATAAATAGGAAGTTATCTTCTAGTCTGACGTTAAATTACTTTTACTAGGGTGCCATAAGCCTATGATGATTGTGTTGAAGATATGCTTCTTAGATACAATATGCATTAATTTTATCCCCCTAGGTAGTAATGCTGAAAGTTCAGAAATGGTCTAGGAAATGGTCCAACTTTCAAATGGACGGACGGCGATGACATATGATGATGATGATGATAATCGGTAGAAATTACCGTAGAATGCTAGTTATAATTAAGCTTTAAGAAATTTTGGATGCTAAATGATGCTAACTTTCAATATATAGGCTATTATATAGCTTGAAACATGATTCCTATCCTAATCTAAAACTAGATCTAAAAAAAAACTGAATCAAATCAAACATGGTCACTACACGAGACTTGATAGTATTTTTTAGCAGATTCTTTTGCAAATTCGTCATTGTATAAAATTTTAATTTACTTTTAAAGTTGGAACTATAGTTGGAAATTGCTGGAAAAAAATTCATTTTTGCCGCTGTGGGCAAGTTACCCAGCAAGTTACCAAGTGAAGAGCTCAGAGGGGGGTAGGGGCATATCCTGCATTCCCGTGGGCGCCAGAGGATCAAAAGGTTGATTCTTTTCCTCCTGGGGAGGGGGCTCTGCTTCGTTCTCTCTTTTCCGTCGAAAAGGATGCTTCACCGTTTCTTCTGTGTTTTCCATTACGCTTGTTGGGACCTCTTCAGACTCTAGAAGGTGTCTGGATTTCAGCCAAGGAACTAACCTCTTTTCATTCTCTGTTGTTTCTTGAAGACGCCAAAGTCGTCTAGAAAGAGAAGCATTCCCTTGAACCCGCTCTCTCAACTTTCCAAGAGTCCGCACAGCCTCTGAGGCCAGACGTGCTGGAGAGGAGTGCAGACTCTCTGCAAGCCCCGAAGCTCTGCTGCCCCCAGAGTGGGCGTACATGAACAGAGCACGGGCGTTTCTCCAAAGTTCTGCTGCCTGCAGAATTCGATGGGATTGTTCGTCCGCATTTGAGGGTTTCCTCCCCCCAGGCGAGAGTGGGTCTCCCACATTTTCCAAATCCTCCATCTCTCTCACTGCGTCTTCCTTTACACGCTCCAGGTCTTCAATTGCCCACTTACACAGCATGGTTTCGTATTTTGCAACATGGAAGGGTGCATCACAGTCCAGGTCGTTGAGGCAATTTCCCCGCAACTCGTCGTAGCGTGCGTGATAACCGTGGGAAGTCAGCACAGATACGGCTGCAATTGCCTTATAGGCCTGTTTGACTAGGCCTTCCAGCAACGTGCGCATTCGGGGATTTCGAACTAGGGGGGCACCCAGCGGTTGTGATAGGCACTCTTCGAAGAGGCTGTAGTCATCTTCAGGATCTGGAACGACAGGAGCTACCATCACTCCCTTGGTCAGGTGTTCTGGTCTTCGAATGGCCCGCAGGAGGTATTTTAAAACCGTTGCGTGGAGTCTTCTGAGATGATCGAATTGGAGGTCTGTCTCGCGATCGTGCGGCCACTCCCTTCGGAGACTCTCCAGCTCTTCGACTCCCATCGACACGTCATCGGCAACGTTGACTACCATCAGGAAAGCAGACCGAAGTCGCTCCATGGCACGAAAGTTGTTTCGAAAGTCCAATTCTTCGCTTTCCGGGACCATGAAAGTTTCAAGGATGGGGCGCACGTGATGCGAATAGAAGTCCATCGTGTCTGCCTGAGAGGTGAAGTTGACCACGACGGTGTCCTTGGCTAAACTCTCAAGCTGAGTCCTTTGTACATCGAGGGAATCGATCAGGTTGTTCACTTCGCCAACTTGCGGCGACTCGTGCAACCTTGCGATCTCTTCCTCGATTGTTTCAACCTTCTGCGAGGGCCCTTCCCCTTTCGCCGACAGGTCAAAAGGATTGGGTACACTCTTTACTTCAAGGTCTCCAGGTAAATGGATGCCCCTCTTCCACAAGGTCGAGTGACGCGTTGATGACCAGTCTTGTCCCGGGTCAAGGGACAGGCCAGCACAGCGATCGACGATTCTGCTGCGCGGCATTAGCACAGCCATCGCAGATATGAAGGCAATGCGAAATCTGAGTAGCATCAGAAACCGATGGTACCTCGATCGAATGACCTCGTCGTTGATGTCACAGAGGACTGCATGTGTATACGTGTGTCAGAACCACAATTTAAGCAGTCCATGAGCAACTCTGGGGAGTTGTCTTGGAGAAAAGGGAAAAGTGGTAATGTACAAAGCTCGGTCGTCTGAACAGGCACAAGGGGAGCCAATCAGCAAGACACCTCTTTCCGCTCTATACGCGATCGATCGGTCCTTCTATATATCTGCACATGCATGATCGTGACTGAACACAGCAATGTCAGATCGCGATTGACGTATATACGTACAGAGCACATGCATGCATGCAAGAAACATATTAATATGTTTTGAAATTCGTATCGGTGTGCACGGGCGATCATGCATGCATGGGCGTCGATCTGTGAGCCGGTTGCATGGGGATGTCAGCACAATATACGCGCAGTGAATGCATAAGTGACGCACGCAAGAAAGCTGCGAACGACGTTCCCCGCTCCAGCCTAGCGACGGCAAGCGAAAATATTACCAAATAGGCCATACTTACCGGACCCTCAGTCTAACAAATATTGACATATTGTGCTGTGCAGTGTGCACTCTTATCTTAGCTATCTAGGTAGTAACCGCAGCTGGCGTTCAGAGAGGAGCTAGGTCAGTAGAATAGGAAGTCTAGAGAAGGCTAATAGTGGTTGATAGAAAAATGTGGGCAACATATTAACTTAAAAAACCCTTCTCAACAACTATAACACTCTCAACTAGGAATCGCTAGAGATCGCAGTATAGATTTATAACCCAGAGATTCAGAGAGTATGTCTGTTATGTCTGTTTCTCACAACACACGTTTATATTACAAATTAATGAAGCAACATCAAATACCACACCAGTCAGTGACACCACAAGAATGTAAATTCCGGTGAAGTCCCATCATCAACATGACATAATCATTACATACTTTTATTAAACTTCCAATGTGCCATTTGTACTGATTACGGAGTTAGGCTTGACAACTCGGCCGCAGTCTCAGCGTATATGTTCAAAAGTCGCGCGCGATTATTCAGCATATGCGCCGAGTAAGGACGGGAAAAGGTGCATTCCAGAAAAGGTGCATTCTCAAAAAATATACCTGATGCACCTGATTTGCACCTATGCACCTGGATGCACCTGATAGGTGCATTGTGTGAAGCAAAAAGATTGTTTTAAGAGTCGAATGTCTATAGGAGAAGATGCAACAGTTGACGGGGCCTTTCACTGGCGCGGCGTCCGTACGGCGCCTCTAGCGCTCAACGCTGGGGCGTTATCTCTTGGAGTTAGAGCAGTATGGTTGCTGACCCGGGTCTGGCACAAAGATATTGGTACACGGACCCGTGAAGCCAGAAAGAAAAACATGTCCCGTACAAGAAAGGGTGCATGGTCCGTGAAAACGAAAACGATGTAGAATTCAGAGACTGCTAGAGACTATAAAATTAACTATAATTACATGAGATGGCGACATGTAACTGTGAGACGGAAACATAAAACCAAAATAGGTTAAAGAGTTGGAATTTTTTTGTGGGTACGTTAGCGGGTGGATTAGCACTGTTTGAGGAAACAGGTGAAAGGAGGTAAAGAGACGGACGTGGGATTAGACAGTTGTGTGTCTCGACAGGAGACGGCTGGTGGATGGAAGGAGATGGATGTGTATGTGTGTGTGTGTGTGTATGTGTGTGTGTGTGTGTGTGTGTGTGTGTTTGCAGATGGTGTACAGTCCAACAGAGACTGTCAGTGAGACGAATGCGGAGACGAGCCGGCAGCTGAGAACCCGAGTCAGTAGGTGATAGGTCTGTATGTGGGTGTGTGTGGTTGGTGTATGTATGTGTCTGTCTGTGTTTGTCTGTGTCTGTCTGTGTCTGCCTATGGCTGTGTCTGTGTCTGTGTCTGTCTGTGTCTGTCTGTGTCCAGTGCATTGAAAGCAATAATTGTAATTGCAATAATTGCAAATAATTGGGAGCAATAATTCATTGCAAGCTCTTAGTTTATTGCGATTCATTGCAATAATTGTATACAATTTCAAAATCGAGAGTCTGAGGTGTTTTATTGGGCTCAAGACTAGTGAAAAACAAGGCCAAACGCGCGTTATAGGACGCCACAGCGATCAAACATGTACGCAGTACAAAGTGGGTGCGATGTGCATGCAGTGCGACTGCTTTGCATGCAATTAAGCCGCGTAGACCGACGAAACACGTGTACGTGTACGTACAATACTGTTTCTTTAATTTATGAATGATACTGAGTGATGCACAAAAATGTTGTGGCCTTCGTGTCTTCTTGTTTCTGCTATTGTATGATCGATTGCATGGATGTTTTCGTGGATATGGCCTTGTTTCCATGTAGCATACTCACAAAATTGAAGCACTATACGCGCCAGCAGTAAGTTTTTACTGCTTGTACGTACAGTTGCAGAATTTTCATGTTATAAACCGTACATAAAAGTGTGTTCATATTGTTCATCATTCATATTGAATTCTAAGTTTATATTTTCTATATTAAAAAATAAAAATAGTTATTGTTAAATATGTTACAGGTATTAATACCAAGTAATAGCTTAGTAATGAGTTATATAACTTAGTATAACTCCTTTCAAAGATTTTAAATTCATTTATATAAGTATCAAAATACTGTACGTCATATTAAATATGCATAAAAAACACAAAAATGTTATTAATAGTCCTTTAAACACCCTAGAGCACCTAGAAAAATTAAATTTTTGTTTTATAAGAAATTATTAGCAATTAATTGCAACTATTGCAATAATTGTTTGCATTAAATTGGTCAAAGCAATTTATTTGTAATTTATTTGTTTAATGCACTGTCTGTGTCTGTCTGTGTCTGTCAGTCTGTGTCTGTCTGTGTCTGTCTGTCTATCTCTGTAACGTTCTTTTTATTAATACTGCTGCTTTTGTACCTGAATATATTATAGAATTGAAAGAAACCTTTTGTCCACAGTGGAGGCCATATTTCAATCACGGACGAGACAGTTCATGCAGAGTCACACAGACAGACAGCCGGAAAAACAGACAGACAGACAGACGGACAGCTAGACTGAAACAGACAGACAGACAGACAGACAGACAGACAGACAGAGAGACAGACAGACAGACAGACAGACAGACAGAGAGGCAGATATACACACAAACAGACACAGAGACGGGAAGCTACATAGACTTAGACAGACAGACTGACAGACAGCCAGACAGACAGTCAGTCAGATAGACAGACAGACAGACAGACTGACAGACAGACAGACAGACAGACAGAGAGACAGCTTACAGACAGACAGACAGACAGACTCAGTCAGACAGATAGCCAGACAGACAGACAGGCAGGGAGACAGACAGACAGACAGACAGACAAACAGACTGACAGACAGACAGACAGACACCCAGACAGACAGACACCCAGACAAAAAGAACCAATAGCCACGAACACATCACGGAGACGGCACACACACACACAGACACACACACAGACAGACCAACAGACAGGAACAGATACAAGGAGACGGCACACCTTTTTCTACAACGACGCACAATGAACAGAGATGGCACATAGCCAGACACAGACAGAAACAGACAGACCAACAGACAGGAACACATACAAGGAGACGGCACACGTTTTTCCACAACAACACATCATGCACAAACGATTCCGTATTTTTTATTAATGCTGCTGCTTTGATACTTGGAATTATTGCGGAATTGGAGTGCGACCCTTTGTCCATAGTGGAGGCCATATTTTATTTCCGGACGAGACAGTTCTTTATGCATGAAGTAATTGAGAGTGGAGACACCGGACTCTACGTTTCAGATGGAAGCAAATACGGAAATCGAATCAGTAGATAGAGACGAGAGGTGAAATGGATCATCTATTACTAAACAGATTCGAAACGAACAAACGAACGACGGACCTGAACCATGATAAGCGGTGGCCGCACCTAGGACACAGCGGACGAGTCCCGTTTCCTCCGATCAGAAGGTTCTTCTCAGCTGCAAACGTGCGTGCGGATTCTTCAGACGCGCAAATAGAAGAGATTTCCTTTTCCAAAGGTAAAGAACCCGTCGGTTGACGAGAACGCATTGAGCTGTTGAAGGAGACGGATGAGTTTGCTAAAGTTCATATCTGATACGGTGCCGTACCGACACAAATACTGAATGTGGTTTACTTACACGAGTCAGGTGTGGACACAGTGTCCATACCGTTTGCTGTTTCTCAGGTTATTTGTCTTGCTGAACGTAGTAGCTGAATTGTAGCAACGGCACAGTTCACTGGCACAAGAAGGTCAGACGGTAAATCCATGTATGCACCAAACGCATGCATGCATCTACATGCAACTGCGTTCGTGCGTGCGTCAAGTGGTTTTTGTAAGAGCCCCACAAACGGGTTAGCAACCATACTGCTCTTCAGCCTATCTCTCTTGCATGTGCATGCGCCGCCAGTCTCGCATGCAAAGATTTCTTCTTCAGTTCTTTAGTGTCTCTCTGGTCCTTTGTCGGGCCAGTATGCAAAGATGCATGCATGCGCATATACCCATATATCATCTGACAAAAACCATGCATGCATGCAGCTCTTGTAGTCGACCAGTAACATATGACTGTTCCTCTTTCTTTCTCTACTGAGTCAACCGCATGACTACACCTCATTCACTCTCTGCTCAGACAGCAGCATGACCATATCTCTTTCATTCTCTGCTCATGAGCAGCCTGACTGCGTGACACGGTCTCTCTCTAGCTCTCTGCATGTCTCACTCTCTACCCAGGAGCGGCACCTCTACTTTTCTTTCACTCTCTGCCGAGGCAGCAGCGTGACTGCGCCTCTTTCATTTTTTGCTAAGGCAACAGCATGATTCCATCGCTCTCACTCTCTGCTCAGTCAGTAACATGACAGTCACTGCACCTCTTCCATTCTTTGCTGAGGCAACAGCATGACTGCACCTCTTTCATTCTCCGCTCAGACAGCAGTATGACTGCATCTCTTTCATTCTCTGCTTACGAGCAGCCGGACTGCGTCCCTCTCACTCCGTCTCACTGTCTGCCCAGGAGCGGCACGTCTGCATTTCTTTCAGTCTCTGCCGAGGTAGCAGCATGACTGTACCTCTTTCATTCTTTGCACAGTCAGCTGCATGACTCCATTGCTCTCACTCTCTGGCAATGCTCAGTCAGTATCAGGACTACACCTCTTTCACTCTCTGCCCACGCACGCCCAGGCAGCAGCATGACTGCACCTCTCTTATTCTTGGCTTGCTCTATATCACTCTCTGCTCTATCAGCAACATGACCGGACCTCTTTCATTTTTTATTCAAGCAGCAGCATGTCGGCATCTCTTTCACTCTCTGCTCAGTCAGCGGCATGACTGCACCTCTTTCATTCTTTCTTCACTCAATAGCATGACTGCGCCTCTTTCATTCTTTGCAAAGCACGACTACACCTCTTTTATTTTGAGTTCAGACAGCAGCATGACTGCACCCCTCTCATTCTCTGCACAGGGAGCAGCCTGGCTCCATCTATCTCACTCTCTACTCTGTCAGCAACATGACTGCACCTCTTTCATTCTCTAGTACTCAGTCAGCAGCATGTCTCCGTCTCTTCCACTCTCTACTCAGTCAGCAACATGACTGTACGTCTTTCATTCTTTGCCTAGATTCTTTACTCAGGCAGCGGCATGTCTTTCATGCTTCGGACAGCACCGTTTAGCCCGTTTCTCCACAAAATTGAGAAGATTCCCCATCGTTGGAATACTTTTGCTGTTTTTCGATTTATTGATGAATGACATGAGAATGCATTTGCAAGAAGTGAAATGCTGCCGCATTGCTGCAGTGTAGTTAAATCCAGTTCAAAGGATCGTTTTGATAATTCAAAAACGAGACTTGCTATCGGTTTTTATCAAGTTTTTATGTGTTTTTCAATCAAATTCTTATAGTAAAAGATTGTGCAGCTATGCTATATGAGAAAGAGTGTTTAAGCATTGAATTAGGCGCCTTTTAATGGCTAGAAACCCTAGGCGACGGCTCTTTAATTTATGTTTTTATAGTAGAAACAATGCACCTGATGAATGCACCTAAAATGCACCTGAATTCAGGTGTATTCGTCCAAAGCACCTTGCACCTTGCACCTATGCACCTTTTCTCGTCCTTAACGCCGAGTTGTCGAGCTTTTTTTGTACTGATTACGGAGTTAGGGGGGTCAGGGATTGACCCCAAAATCACTTTAAACAACCACTTTTAAAATTTTTTCTAATCAATCAATATATCGCCCGGGAGTTCTAACTCCAACTAGGGTTTGGTATCAATCAATTAAAAAAAAAAAATCAACTCTTAAAAACACTTTATTAAGCTTCCAATGTGCCATTTATACTGATTACGGAGTTAGGCTCGATAACTTGGCGTATATGCTGAATAGTCGCGCACCCCGGAAAGTCTGCTTATGTGGCACTTATAACAGTCACAGTCATCATTATCTTCTTTAAAAATATAATCTTTCAATTAAAATTTTGTGTTATCATTGTATATTAGAGGCAGAGGCTTTGGATCGAACCGTCGCTTCTCTGAAGAAAAAAGCAGCCCAAACCACGGAGTTCTGTGCAACAGTGCTGGACTGGTCTCAGTAAGAGTCTTCTCTCCCCCAGTTAAGCCGTGCAGAACTGCCCTGAGGCGTCAAGAGCCGCCCCCCTCAGGGAACAAACATCGCTGCTATGGTAGGCAACCAAAGACACACAGGCAAAGGCAGCAACAGAAAGTTGGAAGGTGGAAAAAGAGGAACAGGCAAAAAGGAGACGGAAAGAAAGAAAAGCGGCGTAGACAGTGCTGGTTCCTTGGAAC
>JAHBMJ010003257.1:0-11998 GCA_018398765.1 Chromera velia | reverse complement strand
GTATGCAAAGCTCACAGACACCCCCCCAATCTTCTTGTAAAGCTCCCACCCGTCCTCCACTCGCTCTGCCGGCCAGACTCTCACAGGCTCCCTTCTTCAGCCTGTCAGACGCTCACACTATACTCTACCCGCACATCTCTGATAAACCTGTCTACTCTCAGACTGTGCGCAACACCGGCCACTCCCCAGTTTGCACAACGCTACCACAACCCCTACCCCCCCTGCCCACACAACACTCTCACCCTGTGTGTACGATGTCTGCACAACTCCCCACAGCCCCCACAATTTCATAGACCCCCGACTCTGCCCGCATCACTCCCTGTTCACCAGACTCCCCAAACTCCCCGCACAATCCTCACGGACCCCCAAAATCTGTCCGGAGTTTTCAGCCATGCAGACCTCCTCCATCAGATTCTACCCGCGCGATTCCAACAAATCTGTCCAATCAAGTATCACAGACCCCCACACTCTGCATCAACCACCGGGGAATGCAACAGGAGAGTGAACGGACCTGGGCACCGACGGTCAGCGGTCTGTTTTGGTTCCACGTTCGACTCTGTCCCCCCCGAGACCTGAACAGATGACCTGAGGAAAAAGGAAGCATGTGTTTCAAAAGGGATCGACAAGCTGAGCAAAAGCGGTCCATCCAGCCAAGACGTAGCATACAACAGACATCGTGTACAGATGATGGACGAGAGCCACGAAAATCGAATGAAGGAATCGGCATAGGACTGGGACGACGACTCATCGTTCTTCCAAGCTTTCACTAAAAGGGTCTGGCACACTGCAGAGACTTGCCAGCAATTCAAGAAGAAAACCGGTGTGGACCTGGTCAGCGGGATTGCTAACTTCTCTTGGGATGTCTCGCCCTGGCCGACAAAACCCGATAAAGCCCTGCAGAGGTAAGGAGCAAGGTTGCACGGGGCCTGCGGACGAAAAGCAAGGACCTTTCACGAGGAAGAACGCGCAAAAAGTAAGGGAAGAATCCAGCTCACCGTCAGGCTGTCTTGACCTGCAGAGACGAGCAGCGGGAGACGTCGGAGCAGTATGAAAGCAGCAGACGAGAAACAAAAGGACCGGCGCCTGCGAACGTTGTCGAGAGTTCAGTTTTTCGTGAAGCCGCCAAATCGAGACCGAGCACAGCAGGCATGAGAGGAAACTGTCCCTTGACGGTTGCTGCAGATGAGGCCAAGACAAGGAGACGGAACAACAAACCCGGGAAGCGTCAAAGAGTGGCGACTCGCTTGCTGCTCACACCCAACAAACAAGGGAAGACGAACAGAAAGAAGAAGTGTCGCAGCAACCTCGCACGTACATCTCGCCTGTTACCGCGGGCGCGCAACAGGCGGCACGTGTTACGGGCTGCTTAAAAAATCTGAACGATTGCGCCCTCTATGTACACTGATGCCAGCCCGTTACCGCGGGCGCGCAACAGGCGGCATGCACGTGTTACGCGCGCTGCTAAAAAAAACTGAACGATTGCCCCTTTTACACTGATGCCATCACCGATATGCATGCAGCGCGTACCGCACACGGCATGCACGCGCGAAATTCTCGTTCCAGGCCTACGCGCTCGTGATGCATTACACTGGCACCTCCCCCCTGAAGAGGTATTGTTCCGGCTATCGCCGGCTTGGGGGCCGAGCATAGGAAAGCGTACATCGATAAGAACATCCTTCAGGGTTTGTCTCAAACATCCGGTCACGCCGCGTGGTGCTCCATTTGAGCCTAATGGGAACTGAGACCTTGCGTAGGTTAACGTGTGAACGCCAGGTCTAGCTGAGCTTATGCATAGTTACGGACCACAGACTTCTTTTGAGCTCACACGTACGTTTTATGTTTGGTACCCCCAAGAAGGCTTCCTATAGTTGATCTGGAGCGGCCGCCAAAGTCCGGGCGCCGAAGGCAGCCGGCTGCCAAAGCCCAACCGCGCCAAAGGCGTGGGCCTACCAAAGCCTGACCATGCCAAAAGCGCAGCCACGCCAAAGCCTGACCGTACCAAAGGTGCGGCCATACCAAAACCCGACCATACCGAAAGCGCGGCCATGCCAAAGCCCGACCAAAACCTACAGCTCTATCAGCTGTTTGCATGCATGCATGCATTTCGGTACGTACAAAAGCTGTCTAAAAAACGTTTTAGTCTTCTGGCCTGTTACTGTATGTCGGTCCGCTATGGTGAGCACCTAATCTTAGGCTAGCGAATTCAGTCTGACCGTATCTGTGTACTTTTCTTTTCCCAAAATGTCCGGTGGGCAACAATACACCCCAAGACGTTATTGAAGACATCGCAAGCATATCTGGTGTCAAACTATGAACGATGTTCCAATTTCCAACACTGCCAATCACAACGTTCTTATAGGTCCATGATTCATACGTACGGCACTTCCCTAGGCACTGTCAGATTTTTGGGGGTAAAAACTTTTTTAAAGCGTTTGCCGGCTTTGTTCTATCTTTGTTCTCTTTTTCACCAGCAGAGGCAATGAACTGAATGATTGCATTGACTCCAAGACCCGTAAGCCAGAGGAGCCAACCATTGCCAACTAATGAAGTGCGATCTTGTTGAGCTGCTGCTAATCTTTTGATGCAGGAATCGCTGCGACCAGCACACATGCCTTCAGAAAGAGAAAGCATGCTGGAGATAGAGATAGACAGGATAAGCATACTTGTGTTTGCCTTTACCTGGTTGTTCTTACCTGTGGCTGTGTCTGCATGCCTGACTACCTACCTCACAAAATGGCTGTCTGCATATAGCACCTATTAGTCAGGAGGGGTTAATGAATGAATGAATGAATAAATGAATGAATGAATGAATGAATAAATGAATGAATGAATGAATGAATGAATGGATGGTTGCATGGCTAGATGGGTGACTGAATGTTGGGATGCGTGAGTGAGTGGATGAGTGAGTGTCACAGAGTGAGTGAGTGAGTGAGTGAGTGAGTGAGTGAGTGACTGAGTGAGTGAGTGAGTGAGTGAGTGAGTGAGTGAGTGAGTGGGTGGGTAGGTGGGTGGGTGAGTGAGTGAGTGACTGATTGAGTGAGTGAGTGAGTGAATGAATGAGCGAATGAGTGAGTAAGTGAGTGAGTGAGTGAGTGAGTTGATGAGTGAGTGAAAGTGGGTGAAAGAGTAAGAGAGTAAAGGTGGATGAGTGAGTGAATGAATGCATGAATGCATGAATAAATGAATGAATGAATGAATGAGTGAGTGAGTGAGTGAGTGAGTAAGTGAATAAATGGATGAGTGAGTGACGATGGTGTGGGAATGAGTGAGTTAATAAGTAAGTGAGGCTGCGTGGGTGAGTGGCTGAGTGAGTGAGAGAATGAGGAAGTTTGTGAATGAATGATGAATGAATGAATGAATGAATGGATGAATAAATGAATGAATGAATGAATGAATGAATGCGTAGGTAAGTGAGCGCGGGTGTTACACTGAGTGCATAAGTGTAGGAGTGAGTGAAAAAGTGAGTGAGTGGGTGAACGAATCACTGAGTGAATGAATGATTGGGTGGGTGGGCGGGTAAGTGACTCAGAGTGAGTGAATGGATGGATGATTGAGTGAAGGTGGGTGAAAGAGCTAGTGTCACACACACTAAGTGTGGGTGGGTGAGTCAGTGAGTAAATGAGGGCGTTAGTGAATGAGGCAGTGGGTGAATGAATAATGAATGAATGGATGAATGAATGAATGAATGCATGCATGAATGAATGAATGAGTTAGTGAGTGAACGTGGGTGAATGTGTGAATGTGGGAGTGAGTGAAGAAGTGAGTGGGTACTTGAATGAATCAGTGAGTGAATGAGTGAGTGAGTGAGTGAGTAAGTGAGTGAGTGAGTGGCTGAATAAGTGAGAGAGTGAGTAAGATCGACAGTATACAGAAGGAAATGAAGAAGACTCTCGCCTTCATGCTTTTACTGGTCGATGCAGGAACTGGGCTCGGAGAAGCAATGAACAGTTGGAGACTGGCTTTCACACTTCCAATCTGATGCATCGCCTGTAAGCGAGAACAGAGCCAGCTCGCCATTGGTTGATCCTGACGTGTTTCTTGAAAACGCAGTGAATCAAAAAAGAGTTAAAGAGAAACAAAAAGGGAAAAAGAATAGGAGACAGCCTAGGACATAGCAGGTGCTTTCTCTTAACGCAGGAAGAGAGGAGAACGAAGCATCAGACTAGTATGTCAGACACGGAATCGCTTGATTCTGCTATATATACGCTGCCTACATTTGACTGCGCACTGTAGTATGCTGCCCATCCCGTGAACAGACATATAAGAAAATGTAAAATTAAAAGCTTTAAACTACTTTAAACTCCTTTAAACTATATAATTGCATCATGAAAAGCAATTTCAAATTCAGTTCAAATAAAACATTTTATTTCAAATTTCATTTTATATGTTATTTCAATTTTTTTATAGTAGATGATTTAACTAGTGGTTTAAATTTATTTGAAAGAGCCAAACGGATTTCGGTGGTTTGAAGACATTCCAGAACGGATCTTGGTGTCTTGAAGAGCCTTATCTAGAAAAGCAGTGAAACGTCAAGGGAGTAGTTATAACATTTTTAAGCTACTGTGGGCTCGAGCTGTATTGCATACTAGAAAGAATTACCTTTCTATCGTTGGAGCCCTGACAATATTGCATACTAGAAAGAATGAGCTTTCTATCACCAAAGCCTTGGCGCCGAAGGCGCCAGCCTGCCAAAGCCCGGAGTTTGATTGACAGACCATAGAGTCACAGGAAGGCTTCTTAGGGGTAGTGTTTGGATTGCGCGACTTCTTTACTGTTTGAGCATCTTCGGAAAGATTGGTATTACCGTGGTTATGCATTGGAGGGGCTCCGAGGGAGCAACCCACCAAGGAGAATGTTTACCACTTGGGTGCCATAGTTCTGGATTTTATAGTTTTTGCGACTTTTTTGCTGTTTGAGCATCTTCGGGAAGACTGAAACATGATGATTGAGGTTTTTGTTATGCATGCCGCGTCCCCGTATATGAGGGGCGAATCTAGCCTAGTCTGTTAAAAGGTTCTAGTTTGTCCCGTCTGTTCTGAATCTAGGAACACTGCTCATTGATCACTTTTATTGCGGCTTATTTCTCAAGCGGCGGTAGAGTAGCACTCGGAGAACAATGAAAAGAGGGGAGAGGCAGGGCAAAAACTTTCAAAAAGTTTGTCCCCTTGGCAAAGGCTACCCTTTCACGGTGGAGAACAACTTCAAAGAGACTCTCTCCATTAATTTGCCCCTTAAAAAGTTATTTTCTCAACCTTCTTTTCTTCCTTTCCTTTCATGCGCTTGCCCCCTTTTCTTCTTTTTTTTTTCTTCTTGTTTACATACAAAGAATCAATCATACTGAAACATCGTGTTACCGTGGTTGCGCCTTGAAGTGAACAACCCACTAAGGAGGATGCTCACCGTTTCGTCCACGACTCTGAAGAGAGCAGGTGAGAGCTATACACCACCACATATATAGATATCCATCTCTTGCCATGCAAGTGAAGGGAAGTGGTGCTCATCTCTTACAACAATGTGTATGTTTTTTGTGTACCCGGTCCCTGCAGATGTTTCCTTCACAGTCTCTTCAGACCCGTTGCGTGTACACTTTTCTATCAGGCCTCGGAATCCAGCACCTCCTGTTTCCGTTTACCTCTTAGATGTTCCCTGTTTCTTTCCACGTCTCAGATGTCTTCCCTGTTTCCATCAAACCTCCAACAGAATTCCTCCCCTGTTTCCGTCAGACCCTCCGTGTTTCCATCAGACCCCCTATTTCTATCAGACCTCCTACAGACCCCCTACAGAATCCCTTCCGTGTTTCTGTCAGACCGCCAATAGAATGTTTCTCTTGTTTCTGTCAGACCTTCCACAGTATCTCTCCCCTGTTTCTATCAGACCCCCCACAGAATCCCCCCCCTGTTTCTATCAAACCCCTCATAGATTCTCTCCGCTGTTTCTATCCACCTCTCAGATGTCTCCCCTATTTCCGTCAGGCCTCCCTTGCTTCCACCAGACCCCCCACAGAATCCCCCCCTTGTTTCTATCAGACCCTCCACAGAATCTCTGCCCTGTTTCTATCTACCTCTCAGATGTCTCCCTTGTTTCTGTCAGACCTCTGATGGAACCCCTCCCCTGTTGCCGTCCACCTCCCCTTTTTCTGTTAGACCTCAAACAGACATAAACAGAATCTCTGTTATTCCATTCAGATCTTAGATATTTTTCTGGTTCCGTTAGGTCTCTGAGAGACCCCCTCCCCTGTTGCCGTCCACCTCCCTTGTTTCTACATAAACAGAATCCTCCCCCCCCCTAGTTCTGTTCAGATCTTAGATATCTCCTCTATTTCTTTCATACCCCCGATGGAACCCCTCCCCCCTTGTTGCCGTCCACCTCCCCTGTTTCTAAACAAACAGAATCCCCTCCTCCTTGTTTCCGTTCATTGACAAAGCTTAGATGTCTCCCCTGTTTTTGTCAGACCTCCGATGGAACCCCTCTCCTGTTACTGTCCACCTCTCTTGTTTCCGTCGGGCCTCAAACAGAATCCCCTCCCCCTTGTTTCCGTTCAAATTTTAGATGTTTCCCCTGTTTTTGTCAGGTCTCTAACAGAATCCCCTCCCCCTTGTTTCCGTTCAAATCTTAGATGTCTTCCTTGTTTCTGTTAGACCTCCGATTAAACCTTTCCCCCCTGTTACCATCGACCTCCCTTGTTTCTGTCAGGCGTCCAATGCAATCCCTTCCCTGTTTCCATTCAAATCTTAGATGTCTCCCCATTTCCATCAGGTCTCTGAAAGAACCCCTCCCCTGTTGCCGTCCACCTCTCTTATTTCTGTCAGGTCTCTGAGAGAACCCTTCCCCTGTTATTGTCCCCCTCCTCTGTTTCTGTCAGGCCTTATATAGAATCCCCTCCCCCCTGTTGTTGTCTACCTCCTCTATTTCCATCAGACCTCCCCTGTTTCCATCAGATCTCCTACAGATTCCCCCCCCTATTTCCATCAGACCTCCCACAGACTCCCTCTCCTGTTTTCATCCACCTCTCAGATGTCTCTCCTGTTTCTGTCAAACCCCTCACAGAATCCCTCCCCTGTTTCCATCAGACCCCCCACAGAATTCTTCCCCTATTTGTGGCAAACCTCCTATATAATCTCTCCCGTATTTCTGTCCATGTCTCAGATGTCTCCCCTGTTTCTATCCACCTCTCAGATGTCTCTCCTATTTCCGTCTGAACCCCCGTGTTTCTGTCAGACCCCCCTTATTTCCGTCAGACCCCCCCTATTTACGTCAGACCCCCCTTATTTACATCAGACCCCCCAAGTTTCCGTCAGACCTCCTCCTGTTTCCATCAGACCTCCTCCTGTTTTCGTCAGACCTCCTCTGTTTCCGCCAGACCTCCCCTGTTTCCGCCAGTCTCAGACATGAGTGTGTATATGTAGAGAGAAAGACAGCCAACAAAGGGTCAACGCAGAAAACACACACAAACCAGACGGCAGACCTCTGATAGAACCAACACTCATAAGTGAGGCAACGGAATAAGAGGGAAAAGGCCTAACACAACCCTAAAAAAGAATTGATTACCTGGTTGCAATTTAGTTCAGACCTCGATCCCCTGTTCCGGGTTTCCTCTGTTACTCGACTCGTTGTTCACCTTTTTCTTCATTCACAAGAAAGAATTGTCTCTACTGGCAGACTCCATGATACTGCAATGAAGATTAGGATTCATCTGCTTAATTAGTCTACTTAGTCTACTTGCATGGTTCATCATATGCCACACACCTCATGCAGTACGTTCTCTCCTCTCCTCTCCCACCTGATCATTGAATTCCTGCAGTCTTCGAAGGACCTCAGCTGTTGTCGGCAGGCGAGCCTGTCTTGGAGCTCCTGAAGCCTTCTTGAAGGCAGAGACGCGCGGATAACAGAGAAGAACAAAAGAAGAAGAAGAAGAAGAAAAAGAAGAGAGCGAGAGCTGAGGCGGCTGCTGCTGCTGTGTCCCTTGCCCCCACCTCCCGGGCCCCATCTTCCGGGGCCCTTTTCCGTGTGCCTATTGTGAAAGGAGACGGGGAAGAGGATGGAGAGGCTTTTGAGTCCTTCTCCGATCCCGTCCCTTCCTGGTCTTGTCTTCCCTCTTCTTTTCAAGCACAGACACGGAAAGATGCATTTTTCGAGAAAGTCTCTATCCGTCTATCCCGCTCCTGCCGACCCGTCCCTCCTTCAAAAGGCTAAATATATAAATCGCAGTCGTCTCTAGGCATAGCACTGAAAAGAGATCAGGTCATCCAACGCTTCTCCGGCACCTGCCCCATTTATACCACCTCGAATCCATGTTGTGACTGTGAATGTGACTACGAAGGGGAAGGGGCAAACAGGGAATCAACACAGCAGAAAAGGAAGTCTCCGCAGGGTCTCTCTTTCAAATCACCCACACCCCACAGGCAGCTGATAGAGCACGAACAGCCTTCCTTCTTCAGACACCAGTTCGCTTCCAGACTCCATATGGAGCCGCAAGGGCCCCGAATGCTCCGCACCCTCACCCTTCTGGGCAATCAGGTTGTCCAGATGGAGAAAGAGAGCAGAGGAATGACGGGGGTGGCATCAGGGATGAGGATTTCAATAGACGCCCCTGATGGTCTCCCAAATTTTTGATCCTTCAACTCTGTCTGTGCCTCCTTTAGCCCCCCTCCACCTGCAGCACTCCAAACAACATGGGAGGAAGTCTCTCAGCATCACGAAGGCAGCAGAGCACTGACTAGAACTTTCTTTCCCCTGCAATCTTCAGCACCGCTGGTGGCATCCGCAGACTCGCTGATGATGTTTTCTGAGCAGAATGAGACAATGCCCGCATCCCTGTCAAAGACAGACACGGCACTCCAGAGAGCACAGACCAGGCACTCCAGAGAGCAGAATGGAGGGGGCACTTTCTTGAAAGAGACCCGACTGAACCTTCCAGCAGGTCCCCTGTCTCCACTTACAGGTACACCTGGCACGTTGGTCTCTCTGTTTAACGGGTGCACACACGGAAATATCCCAGAGAAGCAGGAAGAGGAGCATTCTTCTTTCATACAGAATCAGAACAGTCTCTTCCTGTCTCAAGGGGGGGTATCAACAAATCTACAGACAGGGGGGCAGACGTTCTGTGTCGCTGGCACTGTGAAAGCCAGGCTGAGTGTGCCGCCCTTCTCCCCCCGGGCAAAGAAGTAGAAAAAGAACAATACCTTTTTCAGTCCTCCTCCAGCGGTATCCTCATCCTGTCAGCCCTCTCCTTTTCTGGTGCAGACGCTCCCGCCTCTTCACCATCCGGCCCCTTCATGTCCCCCACCCCCTCCACCCTCGTTGCTGCTTACTTTCTTTTCCCCTTCTCAGCCCCCCTCCCAGTCATTCTTTCCACCTGCCCCTCTGCCGTTCTTTCCGCCCCCCCCTTTGTTTCAGCAGGCGCCTCAGCCTTTCCCCCAGCCCGTCTTTTAGCTCCCCCCCCAACAGCCCCATTTTCTGCCGCCTGACTTCGGGACGGGGTACGGTACTTCTTTTGTGCAGACGTCATATATAGCCAAACACAACAAAAAACACAAGAACAAGAAGCATAGATTGGTATCTAAAGCATCTGAGCTTGCACATACAGATAGGTGAGTCATCTCTCTTTGTTGCTATTTTCTTTCTTTCTTTCTTTCTTCCTTTCTTTCTATCTTTCTTTCTTTCTCTCTCTCTCTCTCTCTCTCTCTCTCTCTCTTTCTTTTTTTTTTTCGTTCGTTCGTTCGTTCGTTTGTTTTTCCTTCCTTCCTTCCTTCCTTCCTTCCTTTCTTTCTTTCTTTTTTTCTTTCTTTCTTTCTTTCTTTCTTTCTTTCTTTCTGTCTTTCCTTCATTCTTTCTTTCGTTCTTTCTTCTTTTCTTTCCTTCTTTGTTTCTTTTTCGCTTGCATTCACTTATCTTTGGCTGTGTTTGCCTTCCTTACTGACCGCCTGGCTCCCTTTCTTGTGTTACTTTTGTGTACTTACCCGCTTCAGTCTATCTGTATTGTTCAACCTCTTTGTTCGCTTCTGTTTCTGTAGTCAAGACTCCATTGCACCTTTGTCTCCCTCTTTTGTGTTCGGTTTCTCACTGTCTGCCTCTCTTGCATACGCTCTCTTTTCCATCCCTTTTCTTCTTGGCAAAAAGCATTCTGAGTGTATGTGTTTGGGGGGGNGGGGGGGGGGGTATGTATGTATACGCTGTGCAGGATATGGGCCTGTGAATAAATTTCTGCTCAGCATGCGTCCACATATCGCATGTTGTTACACTGTTGCAGGACTGTGCCAGCCTGGTGCTGTGGGCACTCATGTGAAGGGCACCGGTCTGCCCATTCACGTCTCCAACCCTGGAGGTCTGGACAACAGCTTTTTGGACGACGGGGGCATATGGCAGCGGTACGGGGCGGGGCTGTGTGCCGTCTATGAGACAGGAGAGCTGCTGTCGATAGAGGACCTAAGGTGCTATAAGATTGCTGGGAGCGACTCTCGGTGAATTGGTTGGGTGTGTGTATGTGTGTATGAGAGAGAGGGAGGGAGGGAGAGAGGAAGAGGGAGAGGGAGAGGGAGAGAGATTCAAATAAGAGAGTCACTCTGGCAGTGATGATGAGAGAATTCCTCTCAGAGAGAGAGAGAGAGAGAGAGAGAGAGAGAGAGAGAGACAGACAGACAGACAGACAGACAGACAGACAGACAGATTGAGAGAGAGAGAGAGAGGGAGAGAGAGAGAGAGAGAGAGAGATTCAAATGAGTCAGTCATGCTAGCATTCCTCTCAGCTGATGCGTTTCTCTCTCAGGTGAAGCATTGCCTCACACACGCGATTAACTGCATTCTGCTGCCATCGATCTCCACACTGGAATCCACATCTTTTCATCAAGCTGTTACATCCCTTTCGATTGCAGCTCTAGGTTTCTTGGCCTCGGGTCTGTCCCCCACAAGCGCTACACCTGTGATGGGCACGCCTCATGTACCAGCCAGAGCTTCCAGGTGATCTACGAGGTCGACGCAGACTCCGTTTGCAATGATGTCCTGGCACCCGGACCTCCGGGGGCCATGCGAGAGTCAGTAGCATGAGTAAGCGACGAATTGCCTTTTTTGTATGTAAGACCCCTTTTTTATACATGGATCCAGAATTATGGATGGGGTTAGAAAAGCTACAAATCTTAGTATAGCGCAGACAGAAGTTTGTGAGCCTCTCTGATATTATGAACGCAGGACCCTTGACGTGGCACTTAAGCCAATGTGACGCCCTTCAACCAGGACTCTGTAGTACTTTTTAGGATGTAGTGAGAATAAAAGAGCTCTCTCTACGTGTTTGTTTTTCTATCTGCCTGCATCTTCCCGTCTTCTTTCATAATTACTTCCCTACTCATCAATTGTTATCTGTACGTAAATGCCCGAGGACCCCCTGACTTGACTTTCCTGGACAAGTTACAGAGCCATGAAGTCATTTCCCCGAGAAGAATCCCCCTGACGTTTATATATCTGTTACAGCTGCGTCAAGAGGGCGTGTGCGCATTACGACGGCGTGAAGGACACCAACACTGTGAAGTGCTCGGAGAAGGAATGAACAGCTGATGGAAGATCCGATCAAGGCACTAAGAAACAGAAAAGTCTAAGGCATTAAAAACTGACAAGAGCATGGACGAGGTCAAAATCAGAAGAGAGCAACAAAATATATAAAAAAACCTCTTTTAGAACTGGATAGCCCAACAAAACGAGACAAAAAAGACACAGACTAGGATACAGACAGTAAGAGATGAGGTCGTGACAATTGGATTTCATTATAAACTATAGGGGTACACTACGTTATCAAACGAATGACGTGAGTGAAAAATAATGATTTTTGAATCAAAAAAAAAAAAAAATTAAGTAAATTTGTACTAAATAAATTTAAGTGACGTACTTTAAAACTAACTTTATATAGTCAATTTAAATGAATTTACACCGTGAAATCTAGCTGGAGTCTTTATCTAAAAGAGAAATCTGGATTAAGTTTTTTTTAATTCGGCCTTAGGGGGGAGCTAGG
>JAHBMJ010003255.1:0-12038 GCA_018398765.1 Chromera velia | reverse complement strand
GCTCTTCTCTAACTCAAGCTTTGAAACCATTTTCTTGAATAGTTATATAATGGTATCACTGTTTGATGCATGACAATCGCTCTTTGCTTTGATGTGTTTCATGAAAGTGTTAACCTTTATGTTGCTCTCTGTATGGGCTACACATTTCTGCCCTTTCTCTTCCCACTTCTTTTTCTCTTCAGGGGACACATCACTCAGATTAATCTCTGCTGCACACACCTTGCAACAAAGCTTTGCAGACCACGCTTTGCCATCCCAATGACCATCCCTTCCCCTGTGCTTCCTGATTCATCCGACGTGAAGACATGCAGGAGTAACAAAGTTTTTGTGGGTCACCTTTAAGTTAGCGAGCTTAACCATAACCTTGTTAATCTAGAGAGAGGCAGGGGGTACATCTTCATCACTCATCTCCGATTGATCATCCCCCCCCTCTTCCTTCAATTCACCTCCTTCTCTGTCTTCATGCGCATAAAATGAATGAAACCGTCTTCATGAAAGATGAAGAGCTTACTCATCTTGTAAGTCTGTTTGAAGAGAAGAAAAAGCGAGTTGACAGCTGAGTTTTATGATTTTGACGGTCAATTTTGGCATATGTAAGCATCTGTTTTGTTTGTTTGGATTATTTTAATCATCTAAATTAGGTTTTTAGTCTTTCTGAAGCTTTAGAGAGGGGGTTCTTCATGGTTTTTACAGGTTTTTGTCTAGGTTCCTAGAACCTAGGTTCTAGCGGTTTCTCTAGAGAGTAAGAACTAAATGATGGAGACACCACTTTAATGCAACGTAAACTTGATTCTTCTTTAAAGAAGCTTTAAGAATCTGAAAGAACCTTATACTAATGAGTCTGGAAAAGCAAAAAACAGTGTTAGAACCTATTAGAACCTATGTTATATCATCTTCAATTACAGCATAAACATGCATAGTACTAGGGTTCTACCTAGAAGTGCTGCCCCGTAGGTCCTTTCTTGTGAATGTCAGTGAGCAAAGATTCGAGAGAGGGAGGAAGCAGGCGCTGAGAGGTCAGACGTTCATAAGGAGACCTCTTGTTTGAATTCACTGAAGGGAGGAGGTTCAGTTGGGACACACACCGGGGTAGGACTTGAAGGAAGTGTCGTTTGTCAAGGCCCCTGTCTAATAAAGCAGCCTTAATTAGACGCTTTAAATCATCATGTCTATATTCAAGAAGCCCATTTGCACGAGGAAGACCCGGTGGTGTCCATAATTGTCTGACTCCAAGACTTTCAAGCATGGAAGAGAAGACTGCCTTAAATTCACTTCCGTTGTCCGTTTTTACAAATCCACGAAACAAAAGAGGGCAACCAAAAGGCCTTAGCCATGCTTCCTCAAAAGCCTTCCATGCTGTTTCTGCCTTTATGTCTTTCAGCGGAACAGCCATGAGAAAAGAGGTTGCCTCGCACATGATAGTGAGAACAGGTGACCCATACAAAAAGATTGTGTTAACTGCTACTTGTTGCAGGGGAGTATGAGTTCTCACATGAGATCCTCGTTGTCCACGGAGACGTCTCGGCAGACCGTGGACCTGCAGGCAAGTCTTGCATTCGGCTCTCAACTCCTCACACATTTTTCGCAGTCTCCTTACAGCAAGATATGGAGAGACCAGGGTGTAAAGAGCCTTTCCTCCGATGTGCCCTACTTCCTGATGCACATACTTTAAATATTTATGCGTGTACTCTGCCGTCACTTGCACTTTTTCTGGACGGCCATCCGCCGCTTGTCCGTCAAAAATGCAGTCTGATGAGTCAGAGTCATCGGAAAAGCAAACGGATGATGCACATGTGAATTCTTCAGAGCAAATTTCGTCCCGTTCTTCGTTTTCTTCTACTACAACAACAGAAGAGCCAGCCGAGGAACAACGGTCAGTTTTGTTTTCTTTGAAAGAGAGAAGTTCTTGTACAGAAGAAGATAAAGAGAGGGAGGATAAAGAGGAAGATGATCGTTGAAGGCTCTCTGCTGTCAACTGAATCTTTCCAGTGCACTGGGACCCAATGAAGCAAAAATGACCTTCCTTCTCATCTGAGCTAGCAGCGACTGCAGGTGAGAAGTGATCGGAGTAGAGCTGGGTAAAAGGTGGAACAATTGGTTCACAAAGGAAAGACACCTCATCAAAAGAAGAATCGACGTCAGCAGCATCAGCATCAATAAATGGAGAAGGAAGAGTACCAGAAATAGAAAAAGAAGGTGTGAACATTTGGGAGACGAGAAGAGAAGTGAAAAAGAAAGTGGCCTTTACACCATGCAGGTTTCTGTCATGCTTGGTTGCTCTGCGTCTGTTAAATTCTCGACGCTTGGAGCAAGACTGCGAATGACAACGTTATCCGACCTCCCGATCGAACCTTTCCTTTCTCTGGTGGCCTCGCTCTTTTCTTCTGGACCGCTTGCTTCGCTTGCTTTTGCCAATGGAAGGAGAGCGCTGTCTGCGTGTCTGAGGAAAAATCTTTGACGGCTCATGGAGTTATACATCAGGAAGAGGAGAAGAAAGGGGACGGGAGGGGGAGGAGTGTCGAGGTGGAAGAGGACAAGAGGAAGGATCATTGAATGAAGGAGGTGGAGGCATAGATGAAGGGGGGAGAGAAATGAAAACATTCTTTTGAGCAGTCTCGTTTGTTTTTTTCTCATTCGCATTCAGATGTCGTAGTTCACCATTTAGAACTCTTCCTTGGTCCACGTGTCGTACCCTCCCTGTTTCCACTCTGCTGATCCCTCCTCTAGCCACCCCGCATATTGGGTCTCCTTCCATTCCTGTCTGGTGAAGCCGATTCTCTGCCAAAAAGGACGTTGGTCGGTGGGGGGAGCAGACTCCACTGCCATCTCCACAGGCTCCGCCGCAGCTTCCTGAGTGGAGGTCGCTTGCGGTTGCTCGTCCTCCTGCATTGGCTACGCAGGTGGGTGTGCAGGGGAAGACCTCTCTTGCTCTTCCACTTGCATTGGTTGTGTTTCCTGCGTCTCCTCGGGGACGCTGCCTCCATTCATCGAAGTTGCAATCGGAAGTGATGGGGCTGGCTGCTCTACCTCCACTTCCATTGCATAGGGGTTCACATCCTCCGCTCCTCCCTCTTTGGAATCCGACGGCACAGTAATCACTGGAATAGTCATGTCCACATCCTCCTCCGATGTCTGTCCCCTCGCACACGGACCCCTCTGTTGATCGAAAAGGTCCCCTATCTCCGAGACTGGTTTCGGAGAGTGAGTGAGACTGTTGTCGGGCGAGCTGGGAGCGCGGGGGGAGAACGGTTGTTGACTACCCGTCTCGCTCGACGGCTCCGACGGGCTGTCGGAGGAGAAGGTTTCGTTCGGACGACCGCTCCCTTATCCCACCTCTCCCTGTGCAGAGACCCTGGGGAGTCGGAGAGGGATTGCTGAAGAGGTGGGGACCCAAAAATTGTGCGTGTCTATGGAAGGATCTGTCCTATGAAGGACGGACACTCGAGCGTGGAGGAGCTGAATACCCAGGGTTAGCTGTCAGTGAGTGAACCCCTCGACTCCCGTTGGGCCCGTTCCCATTAAGATTTCGATAAGACGGGTTCCGTCTTCCAGTCTGGGTGCCAATTCTCGCCAGTTGAAGTCGAACTGATGGAAGAAGTTGAGACCAAGAATGAGGAGAGGGTTTTCAAAATTGAAGTCAGCAAGGTGGATCATGATTTTTCCTTGCGGACGGTGTGTGTGCGGTCGGGTCCATTCGAACCGCACATGGAGAAGTCCATGACAGAAGGAGACGAAGTCTCCGCCTCCCCCTTGAATGTCAATGACTTCATTCCAGAATTCTTCGGGGTCAAAGAATTCTTCGTTTGGTCGGTACGTCCCGTCAGGCTGTTAGATGATCCACCCACGATTTCTGGCCTCTCGAATGGCTTGGAGGTTGAGTGAGGAAGCGGTGTCGACTATCGCAGGAATCTCTCCGACTTGGAGAGGTTTGCATGAATATCGTCGGCTTGCCCTCCGTTGAGCAGTCAAAAAACGCTCTTTGGAGGGGCAGAAGACACCCAACCTCTTGTACTCGTTCGAGTGTGGAGTAGCAGGGGAGGAGCGAGGAGACCTAAGGTCTTCTCCTGAGGGGACAAACTGTGTTTGAATTGGGGGGGGGGCGTTTGTCGGTCAGTGGGGTTATGGGAGCCTCGTCAGACACTGTGAACATCAAGTGATTTCGCTGAGCGGCTTGTTCTGCTTCCCACGCGAAGATGCTGTTTTCCATCGGGTGAGGAAGGGGAATTCTGCCGTTGCCCTGCTGCGTGATTGTTCCCTGGTCCCTGAGGAGGAGCTTCGGATCTTTCTGCTGTGGGGCAAAAAAGATCGCGGATCCCCAAACCCGATGAAGCAGGACCCAGTTGAAGATGGAATCTTTCTCGTCCGCTTCGGCAAGCGCCGCGACTTTGTGGTCTGCCTTGTCGAGGGCCGCTCGCAGGCGCCTCAGTTCCCAAGGCACTCTCATTGGTTGGGTTTTCAGCCACCGAACAGTGAAGAGTGCTGGGGGTTGTCCGCACGTTTGCTTCATATATTGGAGTAGAAAGACAATTGGGTGGCGGAGGAAGAGTTGTCCTTTCTCCTCTTCATCCAGGGAGGACCAGAGGTGTGTGATGAGCTCTGGTCCGCTCGGGATTGCGCCGCTTGCCTCAGCCCGGTGCCAGTATGTGGCGAGGTCCCTGTGATTCCACCTATCCTCTTGGTAGACACCTTGGAGCAAGGCGGCAGTCTCGGCACTTAGGGGGGCCCTGTAGGGGGCTTTAGTACTGGGACTGATCAGGATCTCCTTGCGCTGGATGCGAGCATCTTCTACTCCGGGCACAGCTGGGATGTGCATCTTTTCCTTTTCAACCCCCGTCGGGCAGTATCGGAGCTCGTCAGGGAGTCTGACGTTGTCGTCGCCCTTCCTCCTGTGAATCTTTCGAGTCTCACCAGAAGAGATACCCCTCCAAGTTTCATGAACGAGTGCGACCCGAGCGTCGATCGCAGCCTTTCGCACAAGATGCCTCAGTTGGCCCTCGGCGGTTCTCGGGGGTGAGAGGACGAACAGGGCTGGAATCATAAACGCCAGGGCGAATGGAAGTTCGTGCCACTGGGTTCGATTCTTCTTGAAAAGTGCGATGGTCTGCTCTTCGATCCAATTTGTCAGGGGACCGTAAAGGATGGAATCTCGTGCTGCACGAAATTCTGGCCCACCAGGACAGTCGTAAGAGGTCTGTGTGGGGTCAAGCATACAGAGGCAAATGCACCATGCACATCGTGAGGGGAGGAAGAAGCTTCGTCCGGGTCGATGGCCACAGCATGTCGTGAGGCCTCTGCGGGGCATGCATGACATCCAGGTGTGATTCCAGGCAGCTGCCATGGGTACCTGGTTGGCTAGGCACCAGTTACACGCCAATTTGTTCATGAATTTAAGTGAGGGAAAGGGGCCTTGCTTCGGGTTCCATCCCGCAAGGAAAACTATGCCTGGCTATCTATCGAGTGCTTTGCAACTGAGGCAGCACTCGTTGTGTACGAGTTGGGCCTGCCCCTTAGGCCTGGTACTACGCACCAACTCGTAAAATCGCTCCTCCGTCATCTCTGGTTCTCTAATGGTGTAAGCAGTCAGACGGGGGTCGATCTTCTTCCAGAAGACCCTTTGGTCGTCGAACTCCCATGGGTGTCCTGGGTTTCTTTTGTCCTCTGGAAATTGTTGCCGCTTCCGGAACTTATGTTCCTGCTTTAGCTCAAGTGCTCGTTTGGGATCCGTGGGGTCGGATGGGAGGAGCCGATCCGGAAGGATCCGTTCGACGGTGTCATGAGCAGCGCGTCTGACTGACGCTTTGTTCATCGGCTCAATGTTCTCCTTCGCTTCCCTCTCTGCTGCAATGTAGTACTCATCAAACTTTTCTAAAAAGAACAAGTTGATGGGGTTGAACAGCAGATGGGGGCTGGGGAGGGGAAACTTTGAGGAACGGTGACCAGTCGGGCAGGCAAGGTACTTGAGCAGTGGGTTAGGAAGAGAGTACAATGAAGCCTGCAGCAGCTGAATGACCACCGATTGTGTGTACTGTTCTGCTGAATCCCTAATGTTGGGATCGGGGACTTGCTGCAGGTTCACAAAGTATTCGTCTCCTACTCCCATGGGTAACTGAAGGAAGTTTTCTTGACGGCCACTCAGAAAACCGTGTAATTTTTCGGGCACTGTCTTTATCTCCGGCTTCCCTTTGCGGGTAAAATGTTTGTCGAATGCCGGAGTCACAATTGCATACATTTGGCTGTGAATCTCGGGAAGCCATTCAGTGATCGGAATCACTTTGATGGGTGCTCGATGTGCATACCCCCACTTCTGCAACACAGCAGTCCATTGCCCTGCCGAGACCGTTTCCGGATCAGCTCCTGTTGTCGTCTGAAGCTGATAGGGGCGGAGGCTGCTAAGCGGCCTCTTCCAAGGAAACCCGTTTGCATCTTCGAAAATCACGTCGACAGGCTCATTTTTGCGAGCCTGTCTTGGGTTATCGGAGATTCGAAATGGGGGAAAGTCCAAGATGGGAGCCTGCGGTGTATGCGTGACCGGGTATAGGACCGAGGATCGTGGGAAGATAGCAGCCATAACCGCTGTCACATCTATCATGATGCGTAACTTGGTGACCCTTTGTAGTGTCAGCATCACAGGGCGTCCCTCTTGTAGCGATCCCTTTCATTTCTTTTGGTCCTGACTGTCTGTAGCTGTATCCGAGGATGTGGTGGGAGGTCTTTCTCTTGAGATGAGAAGCAAACCTTCCGTTTAGATAGGTGGCAGCTGCGGAGGGCCTGAGGATCCTGGAAGTAGGACTCCAGGGAGAGCCGGCTTGGGCACAACATTCGAACTCGCTTCGGACGAGTCTGATGCTCGGGGTATCATTATGATAGGGGTGTTCCGTCGGAGCACCAAAGTTGATGCAGGTCCTGGAGCGGGAGCAGGAGCGGGAACGGGAGCGGAAGCGGAAGCGGAAGTGGAAGCGGAAGCGGAAGCGGAAGCGGAAGCGGAAGCGGAAGCGGAAGCGGAAGTGGAAGCGGAAGTGGAAGCGGAGGCAGAAGTGGAAGCGGAAGCTGCTGAGGACGATGGGGCATATGAGGCGGTATTGTAGGAAGTGTTGGAAGTAGGGAGGGGTCCAGAAGGGAGGGGGGGTGGAGGACGAGCACTGTCTTGAAAAAGACTCGCTGGTAGCTTCAGCAGGCGGGAGGTCATTTCACCTGGTGAAAACATGAGAGCTGGGAGTGTGTGGGGGTCCGTACGTGTCATACCCGGCTGTGGTGTTATCGCGTGCAGTGATTCTAAGGTGACAACGTGCTCAGGAAGAGCGCTGGTGACAAGTGGACCCTGTTGAGAAATCACTCCAGACCTTGACTTGGGCTGGTACGTGACTGTGCGGTGCGGTACATTCGTCGGCATGGGTTCTTGGGGAGTAAGCTGGGTCGGTGAGTGGAAAGGGAAAGGGGGGCCAGATTGGTTCCTGCTCTCCCTGCCTCATGACCCTTGGCTGTTGCCTCTACCCCTGGTGCCATTTCTGCCTCCACCTCTTCTGCTGGGGGTTTTGGCTTGTCTTTCCCGAGAGTCATTCAGACTCTCTGGGAAGTCAGTCTCATGGGACTCTTCAACATCTAGAACGGCAGTGGGGGCGTTAAAGAGCACCTCGGCATCTATCTGATCCTGGTCAAGATTGCCGTCAATTATGTCTGCAATCGAAACCTGATCATCATCAGCCTGCTGTGCTGCTCCTAGCACCACTCCCTCCATCGCACCTGCTTCTGAGACGGTGATGGACACAGTGCCAGCAGAGTGGACTGCGGCCTGGGTATCAGAGAGGGTGGCTTGCAAATCTTCAAGCAGATCGAGTGCTGAATTCACTCCCCCGTCCGCAACAAATCTGCCGTGTGCACTTTCTGATACATCATATTCCTCCTCGCGCTCCTCCATAAACACTCCCAGCATACCTTCTTCCTGTCTTAAGTGTCGGTCTCTGCTGCCCCACCAGAATTGATCATATGAGGACTCAGCTTGATCCTCAGGCAGAGGAAACTCCGTATTTGTATGGAGTCCTCGCGCTGTCTCCCACTGGATTCCTGTGTTTGTGCTGCGAATGCAGAGATGCTGTGGGGGAGCCCCCCTACACTCTGACAGCAGCCGTGACATAGCATTGTGCGGTCTTCGGGTTATTGATGGAGGACTGGGAGCGTTTCGGCGCTCGTGGATAAACCGTTCAACTGTGTGTTCAAGGTTTTGCAGGTCTGACAGGGAAAGTGCTGCTTGTAGAATTCAAAAGTGGATCTCCTTGACCATTCTTTTTCGTGCGGCATGCACGTCAGTCCAGCTGCTAGGCTGGGGCTCCCTCGGAGGGGGGAGATGAAGGCTGAGACCTTGAATCCAAGGTGCGGCAGTAGTTGTTCGAGCGCTTTGGCTGGCTAGACGAGGAGGAGGAGGGATGACTGCGGCAACAGGAAAGGGAGAAAACGGGCGGCAGGGTGTGCTGGTGATCACCCCATCCGTTGTATCCCATTCCAAATCATCCGAGTATGTGTCGGAATGCACTGAGTCTCGGGGCGGGGAGGGCAGCGGACGAGGAGGCGTGACTATAAGGAGTCCCAGGCCATCGGTGAGAGATATTTCGGATCTCACATCCGACAGCCTTGACAGTTGTGCCTGACTGTCTGGGTCTGCATTTGTCTCGCCCCTGTGATCTGTCTCAGTCTCGTACAGACTGTCTGCACCTATTTCCTCCTCCAACCAGTCATTCTCCCTACGCGCTCCTCGCGACAGTTCTTCTATATCCCCCCTTCTGTTTTGTCGCCTGCTGCGGCAACGGATCGCTCGGATGGGTGCCGGAGAAGGGACTTCTATTCGGAATTGGCGTACCCAGTCCATGTGACGCTCTGAGGATACTGACGCGGCAGGGTCCGATTCCGAGTAAATAGAGCCGAGAAACTCAAGCCCCTCATGGGTATACTCCTGAGGTTCTTTGAATACTTGGGCAGCCTCGACAGAATGGGAGGTAGGTATGGCAGTCTGTGTGGGACTGCCGTCCTCTCCCTCTGTGTCTGCAGGAGGAGGTTCAGTCTGATGCTGTTCCTCTGTCAAGAAGAGTTGGTGGAGCGGGCTCCGAGCTGTATCATCCCCATTCTCTGCAGCTTCCCTTCTGGCTAGTTCCGAGGAAGTGACTAGAGAGGGGAGGGAGGGGTGAGAATCAAAGAAGGAGAGAGTGGGCACAATGTGGTGCTCAGTTGGCTGAGCTTCCCCCCCTGAGGAGGGTAAGCTCTGCGACATGGGGATGGATAGGTCCGGCGTGAGTATGCCTCCCACTGCCTGTGGCTCTTTCACAGTCAGACGGTTTTGAATGGACGGTGATTCACCCGGGGCCTCTTCGGGGAAGCGTGGACCCTCAAGTCATCTCTCTCTCCTTCTTTCCGCCCGTTGAAGTTGTCGCAGGACCACCCTTCAGCCGAGTGTCCCTGCCTGCCATAATGCTCTTTGAAAGAAGTTCAAAGGCGCAGGTGGAGGGATAGGCCTGTGGAACACAATGACATGTGTTCTTCGGGGCTCACCAGAAAAGGTCTGTGTAGGAGCCATTGTATGGCTCCCCTCAGCCTGGAAGAGAGGCTGTGAGCCTTCTTGACAAGGCTGCTCAGTGTCTTGCTGTCTCTCTCCTTTGCCTTTTCCCCTCTTTGCTCTTCTACACTTGTTGTTAGGTCCGGAGGATTCCGCACCCACCGTACTGGCAGGTCCTCCTTGCCACCCTGCTCGAGGTGGAATTGGGTAGAGCGGTCGACCGGTAGCCTGGCCCGTCGCACCAAAGGTAGGTGTTATCTGCAGAGAAGACGAAGGGGGGCAAGGAGGGGGGGGGGGGGGGGGGGGGGGGGGGGGGAGGTAGAGGTGTGAGAAGAGGATTCATGCTCTGCATTGCAAATATAAATGATTTAGGTTGAGCCGTCTGATTTTCGTTTCCTCCTTTCTGCCCTCCTTGTTGTGCAACATTTTGGCGGCCTTTCTTTTGTTGGTTGGATGAATTTGGTTGCACTGCGGTGCTGCTGCTGCTTGCACCTCCATGTTCCTTCATCAAACGACTGATCCCTCCTTCAATGCGCTTCAGGGAGTGTGTGCTTGTCTCGTTTAATACTGGATCTGGACCAGGTTCGGAGACAGAGGCCTGACATTCCCTCATGATACGATTCACATTATTAACAAACCAAGGGTAGGTGAGACCCTGGTTTGGATCAACAGGTACTGAAGCGAGGGTCAGCATGTTGGTTTTGAACCATTCAATACGTTCTTCTTCGCTGAGTGAATTGACGTGCATGACCTGCTCATAGTATTTGTGCATAGCATCAGACCAATATTTGCGCTGGTCATCGTCAATACCCACAGTTTCAAAGAACACAGCGATGGTGGACGCGGCAGTCCAGATAGGCAGTGAGGAAAGAAGGTGTCGAAGCTCAGTGCGAAGGCCAGAGCTGTCAGGGAGCAAATACTTGGTTAAAAATTTCATTTCCGACTTAACCTCTCTGTGAAGGCGAAGTGCGTACTTTTGAAAAGACTCCCCTTTCTTCCTATGCACCCTTGTTATGATTTCAATCGGCTTTGTCAGCGCGAGATCGAGTGAATAACCCTACATGTGTGCAGCGAGTCTCTCAAGATCATCGAAGCTGAAGCGAATCGGAACGGTGTTTTATTCGTCTTTAGGCCAGACACCAAGTTGGAGGAGCAGCGCGCACACATGGATTTCATACTGAACAGATACATTTTGCTTCTCTACAATCCTCTTTCCACTTCCATCCATGAATCTTTTGATCACTTCGCTTTGCACATTTTTACGATAGCACTCAACAATGCTTTGGATCGAATTCATAAATAGTCTCTTTAGGCAGGCCATTTTCTCTCTTAAGAACGGATCACCCATCATTCGTTTACCTGGAAGGACTAAGGCAATCATTCCAGGAGGCACAATTAAATCATTAGTGACCCGATCCAAAGATTCTCCAACGAACTTATCACGATGACGAATGTCTGCCTCACTTTCTTTTTCAACTCTACACTCTTCTTTTCTCAGTAGTTGTCGTACATACGAATCGTAGCCTTCATTTTTTTGAATACTACTCGGCCTAGGCTGAGTAGATTCGTAAGAAAACTTTCTAGCACCACTGTTTTCATCTTTGTTAATTCTGTCTCTGCATTCATGTGTGTTTCTTGTTTGCAGAAAAGATTGATGAGATGTTTTCTGTTTAGGAAAAGCACGTCTAGTCTTATTGTGAGACAGATGATGTATTTCCTGACTAGGAAACTGAACAGCACAAACAGCTCCTTGAGACTTAGTTTTTCGACTATGAAAGTCAGAAAAATTAAGTCTGGTAATCTCAGCTTCAGGAACATGAGAGTTTAGGGAGTGAAATGAAGAATTTGCAGAATTTATAGGAAAAACTCTGGGATGAGAAGGAAGAGGAGACGTGAAAAAGTGGCTAGGATTACTTACTTGGTGGTGAAAGTGAGATGATGGCGGGAGACCGGCACCAGGCTGACAGGCAGATGGGGGTGGTGGAAGTGGTTGTGGAGAGTGAAGGCCGCGAATGGGAGGAGAAGGAAGGGACGGGTTAGGATGGTGTGTTTGAGAAGACAGACCGGCGTGCTGGGCGCGCCCATAGCCTGACTGTCTCTCATTCATATGAGGAGAAGGAAGGGAAGGGTGAAGACGGGATGTCTCAGAGAAGTGGTGTTTGGCGTGCTGGGAGCACCCATAGCCATGTACATCACAATTCTCTTTAACAATAGAAGAAGGAAACATTAAAGGTTCATTATGAAAATGTTGTTGGAGGTTCTCTCTCTCAATCTCAATTTCTCTCTCTCTCTCTCCCGGAGGCCCTTGATTGGAGAGTCCCCCGGACGCCTGCACAGAGGAGGAGCAGCCAAAAGTGGCAGTCTGTTCAGAAGCTGACTGCAGTTCTGCTCTGTCGCCTCGCTGTTTTGTCCAAATGCCTTCCATACGATCTGCCATTTGGCTCTTCATCTCTCTTTCTTTCTTTTTCAATTCTTCGATTTCCTTCATCGTGCTAAC
>JAHBMJ010003254.1:0-12056 GCA_018398765.1 Chromera velia | reverse complement strand
GTATCCGTTACCTGTCCCTGCTTTGATGAATCTTTCCAAGCCAGACAACGGCCATCAGTCAGTGTGCATGTCTGCACGAATTGGGTGCATGAATGCTTTTTTGCTCGTTTTGCCCTGCTGCTGCTTGAAGAGAAAAGAAACGGCTGCTTGTGTTCCTCCAGGGCTTTTGCATTCCCTTTTCTCCCTTTGTGCTGGTGAGGTTCGTCTTGTCTCTTCACAGAAGGTCCGCTGCTTCCTCTTTTTCTACTCTACCCGATTTCCTTCCTCTCCTGAAGCACAACGGCATGTGCGCTGAAGCTTCCACCTCAATCTTCCCTCTCGGCACTGCTCCTTTCTCTCGAGAACCTCCTCGTGGAATGGCAGGGTCTCCTTTTGTTTGCTTTCTTCAACCGCCGGTGGCTGTTGGGGGAGTGAGCAAGCGCAGAGTGGGAGGACGGCAAACCGAGAGACGGTTGGGTTGGAGGAAAGAAAACATCCATGCACGTGCCTTGATGAAGAGTTAGAAAAAAACATGCAGTCTTTCGAGAAGAAAGAGGGAGAGAGGGAATGGAAGGGCATGCAGATGGAAGGAAGTTGCAAGGATTGAAGGAGGGCAGACAGACAGAAAGAGAAGAGGAGACCTGACTTCCTTGGTTGGTGCACTGATCGATCATGGTAGGAAGAATCCAAGGGACAAAAAGTGAGGGTCTGTGTGTCTGTACTCACTCTCTGTCTTTGTATTCCATTTGTTTGTCTTCTTCTCGTTCGTTTTGTTTGTTTCAGCTTCGACGGCCTGCTGTTGAGGGCATTTTTTCAGGGAGAGGGGAGGGGAGGTTGAAGAAAGGAGTAGGGGAGAGCGGAGGCAGTCACCTAGATCATGCACTTGTCCAGCAAGAAGGGAACGGATTCTTTCTTTCTGTCTTCTTTCTCTCAGAAGGTCATGATGGAATCTTGTGAACTTCCGGTAAGCGCTGTATCGATCGTCTTGTGGGTGTCTTCGTCTCCTTCTCTTTCTTTTTTTTTTCCTGTTGAGGCTGGGTAGGGGTGAAATGGTGTTTATTTTCCTTTTTCGCCGTTTTTTTATTTCGTTGCATTGTGTGCACGCTACAAAGATTCTGTGCGCTCGCTGTGCAGTCTCGTATTGTTCATGGTCAATTAATAGGGGGGTGGGGTGGGTGGGGGGGGGGATGGGTTGAATTGAAAGGGGAGGGAGGGAAGGGAGAAAGAATGGGTTGCAGTCTGTCTGTCTTTCTCTCTTTCGCTTCGTTGGTCAGAAACTTCACTGACCGACTGCCGGTGGTGTCCGGTTTGGTTCGTCATTTGCAGTGCAAGGGAGGGGGTGGGGAAAAAAACGCTTTTTCGAGAAGTGCCGTGAAAGAGAGGGATCTGTCTCGCTCTGTCGGTCTGTCGGAAAGTTGCTTTCTCCCCTGTCCTCCTTTTTCTCCCCACCATTTCTTCCTTAATTTGATGGTTCTCTCCCTTCCCTCCGCTATTTTCTATTCGTCTCTGCTGGGCCACCAATCATTGTACTTACCTGACTTCTCCACCCACTTCGAAAGTCGTCCACAATTCGTGTCCGTGTTTCCCGTTGCTCGTGTTCTTGCCTTGCCTACCTGCCTGCCTGTCCGTGTATTTATCTTGATTTGTTTCTTCCTCCGTCTCTCCCTTCTTTCGCTTCTCTTCTCTTCTTCGACCCGTGATTTTATTCCTTTGAGTTTCTGAGCGTTTTCTGCAGTCTTTCCTCTATCCAGAAACAAAAGCAAAGAAAAAAAGCAGAGAGGAAGGATGAATCTAAAAAAAACACGGAGGGAGACGGAAAGTGACAACAGGCGGGGCGGTGCTTAAGAAAACCAACGAGAGGGGGGGAGTTCTCTCTTTCGTCCTTGACAAGAGAAGAGGACGAAAGTAAAAAGGAGGAAGGGGACTTTATCTGTTGTCTCTCTTCACTGCACCTTCCCGCCTTTGCCCAATAAGAAGGGTTCCTTCTGTGTGGTTCCATTTTTGTTATGAAAAGAGACTCACTTTCGCGAAGAGGTGAGCAAGAACGCGAAATTCAGAAGACAAGTGAGAATAAAATGACAACATGGCCCCGATACGATCTCTAACAACTCGCTCAACTTTGTGGGGTTTGGTCCCATTTCACATTGACGAGCATAAGAGACACGAAAAGAAGAAAACCAAGGAGTTGGATGAATTAACGGGTCGTTCTCTTCTCTTGATTTTCTTGGTGAATTCACTCAGTCTGCATGACTCGTGGTTGCAGAGGGACGTCAATCCCGAAGGGTATTCGTTCACCGTCTCGTTCGTCTCCTTTTTTGCTTTTTTCTTCTCTCCGCCCCGTCTCTTTCTTCTTTCTCTGTCGAGCCGATGGAGATCCCAGGAGGCAGGCAGGTAGGGTCTTTGGTCCTTCTATCCTTCATGACTGTTTGAACAGACACGCATGCGGACAGGGTCTTGAAGAGAGTTGGGTGCCTGCATGCATGCATGGCTTGCAGAATAGAGCTTGCACTCGACTCATTGATCCTTTTATCCAACCACCTTTTGAAGTGACTGAGTGTTGTTGAGTGAATGCACCGATCAATTGATCGATCATACAAGTTTCGTTCCATGCACGTTTGAATGAACTTTTTGAGTGAAGTGACGTGTGAATGGATGAAGGCATTTATCTATCGATTTAACGGGGCGCTCGTTCGACGTTTAGTCAGTCGTAGAGTCAGTCACTTGACTTTATGATTGGCCGGTCGATGATTCTCTTCAAGTTCAAATCGATGCAATCAAGCAGCAGAACTTCGCTGGAGGCGCCTCTGTGCAGTCTACAGTGCAGACTTCGTTCATGAATTGTTTACCAACTTTAGGCACTTATATTTGCATGTATGTTTCTAGGTATATTTCCTGCAAAGACCTAACTACATATATCATTAGATATATTAATATTTAACTTGAAATAGAGCTTTGCTTTTTTGAGAGCTATTAAAAGCTATATAGTCACGGTGTTTAATCTTTGAATGTATCAACTCTTAGTACGTATCAACTCTTAGCATATAAAGTATATATATTTCTTTAAATTCTGTACATTCTTAAAAATCTCTATAGAAAAATCTTAATAATGTCTCTATTCATTCATTCATTCATTCATTCTTTTTTTCATTCTTTCATTCATTTATTCATTCATTCATTCTTTCATTCATTTATTCATTCATTCGTTAAGTCACAACAGCAGGAGTGGGGGTTCCTGCAGAGGGTTACATAGGTAAGGGGGGAACAGTTTGATCCCTCGAGGCAGCCATTCGAGACAGGCTGCTCCCAGCCTTGCTGTTCGAGAGGCTCCGCGACAGCCCCCCCACCGCCGCAGAGCAATGGATGCGAGAGGTCAGTGTACTGCCAGTTAGACTGGGGGGGATGGGGATTGACAATCCTAAGACAGAAGGGGGGGAAGCGAGAGCGACGTCTTAAGCAGCAACCAGAGAGCTCATACAGGCCATTCGAGAAGGAAGAGAGGTAGAGGAGGAAAAAGAAAGAGAGGAAAGGAAGGAGGCCCACAAAGAGCATAGCCAGAGGAAGAGAGTGGAGGAGAAAAAGAGATGGGAGAGGGTGAAAGAAATGGAAGTTCCGGGGGTGACGGGGGAGCAGAGGAAAGCAATCAGAGACGCAAAGGCAAACTTTTAAGCGACACTCAGGATGGCTCAGTGTGGTCCTACGAGAAGCGGACAACATGCTCCTCAGCCCGGAAGAGTTTCGAGATGCCCTCACCCTGCGTTACCAATTTAAGGCGCAGGGAGATAAGAGGAATTGTGAGGGGTGTGGGGGCAGGTGGGGGCTGCAGCACGCCCTCAATTGCAAGAGAGGGGGACATGTCGGGAGGAGACACAACGAGGTAAACCAGGCGTGGTGTGACCTAGCAGAGCTAGCGTTCGCGTCAGCAGTAGGAAAGGGGGAGCCAGTAGTGAGGGCAGAGGGAGAGGTAACGGGTCGACCGGCCCTCTATGGGGACTTTTTAGTACGGGGACTCTGGGTAAGGCAGAGGTAGGCAATCCTAGACATAAGGGTGGTTAATACCCAGGCCACTTCCTATGCACAGGGTGACTGACAGAAAGTTCTCACCCGGTCAGCTACGGGGAAAAAAGAGCAGTATGCCAAGCCGTGCAGGGATAAAAGGTACGATTTTACGCCCCTCGTCAGCAGTGTAGATGGGGCCCTCAAAAAGGATGCCGAGATGTTCCTAAAGAAGGTAGCACATCTTGTAAGTCTGAAGTGGGATAGGACATACAGGCAGGTGTGCACATACATGAAGGCAAGAATGCAGGCAGCGCACCACAGAGCAGCCAGCAGGTGCTTGCGGGGTACTAGGGGAGAGGTGTAAAGAGTGAGTGTTGAGGGAGGCGCAGCGGCAGCGGTAGCACTCGGATAGAAGGAGTGACGATCAGCCGCTCCTAACGGAAAAGGCAAGGTCAAGAGAGGGACAGCTTGACCGATCTTGTCTTCGAAAGGGCAAGTTTGTTGCAACATGGCTTTGAGGTGCAAAACATGTATAAAATATGGTGCACCGTTTTTTATTCATTCATACTAAAATTTTATATTGATTAATTGATTGATTGATTGATTGATTGGTTCTGCGCTAGGCCTTCCCACCTTTCGAGCTAAACTCAGATATTGCCACTCTTCCCCATCACCTCGGGGGGGCAGCTCAGCTCTGCTGAGATCAGCCGAGAGGCCCTGAGATCGCTTGCACTTGCATAACGCAAAATTTCATTTTGGGGGGGGGGGGTCACTTCTATCTCCGTCTATCACAGTGTTACCCGAATTCCAAAATATGCCCCTCAAGCAACTCAATACCTAAATACCTTAATTACTTCACACATGCATGCCCCTCAAGTAACTCGCACGGAGTTGCAAGTGCATGCTTGCGCGGTCCCAAAAAGTATATATGCGCGTTGCCGTAGCCCCCGCCCCATGCATGCATACATGCACCTGTACAAGACATGCCCAAGCCCCTGATGGTGTGCATCAATCAAATTTGCGGACCCCCTAAAGGGCCCCCCAAGGCACTCACCCAACTGGTTGGGTGTATCTCGTATATATGATTCCATCGTAAATTCCACTGCAATCCCTGAAATTCTACCTCGATCGAATTCGACTAAATTCTACTCGTAATTTCCCCTCTGCATAGGATAAATTCCATGTTCAATTTGTGGCAGTAAATTCTTAGAGAATTCAGGCTAGAATTCAGGTCAGTTTTATACTATTAAGGCCGACTTATATATAATCCAGAACTTCCGGTCTCGGTTCGATCGAATATGAGGGTGTAAGTACGTTCTAGAGTACGTCCCACTAGACTTATAATTAGTACTAGACGTCTCACTAACTAAATTCTAACTCATCATAATTTGTTCCCTAGATTTTAAATATTCTGCTAAAACATTTTTTAGATCGAGTCTGAATGCACGTAGGTCTGAATCCTTTGTATAAGTTATAATACAATCAAGTCTCAACCTCTCGATGTCTACCGCGTTGAATTAACGCCGTGTTCTTTGTCGCTGTGGCACGTTCGGTCACTTCGACACCGCGACCTTCTTTTCTTGTCCTGAAGCAGGCGGGCGCCTGTCCAGAGCAGCTCTTTACGCAACAGGATGATCGGCCGCATCAAAGACATGCAGAACCATCTCGTTCGGTCAGGAACTGAATGAGAGCGCCTGGTCAGAAACAACGCACAGGAAAAAATGTCAAAACCGAATAGAAGTACACGGCGGAGCTGCCAGAACTAACATCCACGCTCTCTCTTGTGCTGATGAACGACTCTTGTGCTGATGAACGAATCGATACAAAGCAGCAGCACTGAAGGAGAGAACATCAGCGTCGTAGTGTGGCGAGGTCACTCAAGAAACGGAACGAGTGATAGACACACATACACACGCACGCACACACACACACACACACACACACACACACAGAGAGAGAGAGAGAGAAGAAAAAACCAGTGCTACAGAGGGGCGAGGTCAGTCAACAATCGGAAGGATTGATACACACACGCAGGCACATGGGGGGGGCGAGGGAGCAAGAAGACAGGAGGAAGGAGACAGGACAGAAGCGACAGGAGAGGAAACAAAACCCCAATCGCCGTCCTCTTCAGGACGCGAATATTCGTTCCATATATCTGCCCCCCCCATTCCTCCCAACTCGCATTTCCCCCAAAATATCAATGTAGAGGCCCCCTCTCGATCCACCAGGATGCATGGCATGCCAGGGCTCTCTCTACATACGCGTCGACTGACTCTCTTCCACCCCCGCTTCTCCGTCTCTCTGTCTAGATGGGAGGGAACAAAGATTCGGAGAAAAAAATACCGGACAAAACAAAACAAAGCAGAGAAACTTATGAAGCACGCTCCACTGGCGAAAGAAACTCGCCCGGCCTTCTCTCAACGAAAGCCATCCATGTCTGGTGTTCCTTTAACACGGAAAAGGGAAAGGATGTGCATCGCTGGTTTCTCTCTGAGGCTCTCTCTCTCTCTCTCTCTCTCTCTCTCTCTTCACCCTCCATATCCTCACTGCTTCCTACCACCAAAAACGCAAAGTTGCAGTTCTGGTCTCCCTTGGGGTCCCTCACTCAACTTCCATTGCCCAAACAATCAACCCGCATGCCCTCCCGCCACCAGCCCGTGGAGAAAGTCTAGCACTTCCTGCGAGCAATCCCTGTCGCAGGCATATTGTACCCACGCTTGTGCCTCTGCGGGCGTCCAAACTGCCCCCAGATCCACCAGGGTCCTCAACATCTGGACGTCTTCCTTCTCTGCTGCCAGATACATTGGGGTGTTGCTCATGCCGTCATGGACGCTCAAGTCCGCCCCGGCCTTGACCAAAATCTCCACCACATCTGGTCTGCCTTGGTGAACAGCAACCTGGACACAGGTGGCCTTCCAACCCACACAGAACAGGTGGTCGCCGAAGTATTTCGATCTGACGTTCAGCAACTCCTTGCCCTGAGGAAGGGCGGAGAGTGCATGTACAAGCTCTGAGAAGAAGGAGAGATATTCGGAGGTCCTCTGAATCGACAGGACATCTCCGACTGCCCATTCAAGCAAGGAGCGCGCGGGACACCAGTCCTTCGAAGTGACGCACACGCCACCCGAAATGAGGGCCTTCATGGATTCCGTGTGCTTTTGTTCGATGGCAACTTTGAGGGCACATCGAACGCTGACGGGATCTGCCCCTGCCTTTGCCAGGAGGGGGAATGCGGCACAGTTGTTGCACTGGATTGCCCTCCACAGCACAGAGTTTGCTGTCTTTTCATGCGGGCCAAGGCAATTAAGAACCAGCTCGAGGCCTCTCATGACGTCTTCGCACTGACTTTGAACCGCCTCCTCGAGGGCTGAGGATAGTCCATTGGAAAGGAGAGATTGCAGCAGGTTGACGTCTACAGCATCCATGAGGACACTCAGACTGTCGGCAGCATAGCAACGTCGATCGGGGTCCATCTGAGGTTGTGAAATCGGACAGCGGGGTCCGCCCCTGCCTGCAGGAGGAGCGATGTGAGTCTAGTTCCCACTTTCCCCTTCTTTCTCGCAGCTTGGTGGAGGAGGGTCTCCCCGTCCACTGCACCGTTCACATTCACACCTTTCTGAATCAGTTTTCTCATCCTTTCCAAAAAACAACCAGAATTGTGGGCGCACATAAATGGGCAATCTTGGTCATCTGAGGTTCCTTCATCGATCATTCGACCAATCTCTGATGCGGTGGGAACGCCGGTCTGAATCTTCAGACGACGCGTGGGGTCAGATCGGGCTCGGCTGTGATCTGAGAAGGCTGTTGGAGGGTGTGCGCTCTCAGAGACAGATACTGGAGAGGCGAGTCGGAGGCTGTCCATCCGGAGACGGTTCTCTTCCTCCCTCTTCTTCATTTCTTCCATTTCTTTCTGGAGCTCTCTCATTCTCTCCTCCCTCATTCTCTCTTTCTCGCACATTTCTTTCCTTAGTTTTTTCTCCATTTCTCTCACTTCTGCTTCCACCCTCTCTCCCACCTGAGCCTTCACCCTTTCTTCCATCTCCTTCTCTCGCCTCAATGAGAGACTGTACTTCCTTCCGAGTTAGAACCTCTCGGCCCTCCCCTTTCTGTCCCTCCCCCTCTGCCACTCTGCCTCCCACCCCCTCTGCCAGAGGACCAACCCCCAACCCTCCCAGACCCCGAAGCAAAAGCTGCAGCCCTCTGGAGACGTCTCCGTCACATGCGTCTGGGGGCAGAAGAGACGCAGAGACGGAACGGAACGCCCACAGTCACTGTGGGAAAGGTCATCCCCCGTCTGCCCCTGCCTCGACGCGACTTCGCTTTGGGTCCAGACTCCCAGAGAGGAGTTGGGCTGGGCATCCTGAGCAGGAACGGACACAGAGTCATTGGACAAGGCCGTTTCTGTCGTGACTCCCGAAGAGGGAAAGACACTCAAAACGTCTGACCCTTCTGACGACATCTCTCGAGCAGTCGAGTCCAGAAACGCAGGCACAAAAATCAGATCGAAGCATGATCGAAGCGCAGAAATCAACGAAGCTCAATATCAATCAAAGCTCTGTGTACTACGACCTTTTCCGACCGCACCTCCTCTAGATGTAATCGTGGCATAATCGGTGGCAATCGTGGCTATAATCGTGTCACGGCAATCTGTGTGGCATATGTTTAGGTGAGTCCAAGAGAGGGTTCTTAATGGTTCTTCGCTTTTCTCCTCACGACTTGAAAATTTCATGGAGACGGCACTCAGCACTGAGAATGGAGACGGATTGAATGCATGGAGACGGGCGTCTCCGTCTGCATGAGAGACATCGGATCCTGAGGAATGTAGACGATATCAATATGTATTGCCATGATTGGCAGCATTGTGTTGGATTGTGGGAGTATCTGGGATGTGTCTGATGCTTCCATGTTGTGTCAATAATGATTGCGAAGTTCTATTCGTCTGGTGCTACATGATCACTAAATTGTAGATTTCACAAGTTGCCAGAGACGCCCGATTTGTCTGCAAGAGATAGTACGAAGTGGGATTGGCCTGAAGAAGCGGGCGGAGTTCCCTGGAAGGTGACGGTGCAGACAGGAGGCAAGAAGAGTTCCAGCGTGCGCATACGGACCAAGCAGAAGTGCAATTCAAACCCTGGTCAGTCAATTCATTTCTCTGGATTAGTTTGTTCCGGTCTCACGTTGAATCGCTCTTTTTCGTTTCACTCGACCAGTCGGTGAGCGTCATTTAGGGGTTGGGTAGGTGACTTTTCCGACTACGTGTCTATTTGTTTTTGTGTATATGGTCCTCTGCTTGGGACATGCCGATGCACTGTTCAGCCTTCACTGTAGCTCGCTCGTTCAACGTGAGTCGCGGTCAAGTTGTCAACGGCATCCAGTTAGCCAGCCCCGCCTTACTAGCTCTGGCAACAGATTAACATAGCTAGACATAGCGGGAAGGCCTAGTGCGGAACCTATCAATCAATCAATCAATCAATCAATCAAAGATAAACTATACAACTAGAAATATTACTGCAGACTTAAACTATCTGGAAATATAAACTTTTATTGCTGGGTCAGCAGCGAGGGGAATGAAGAAAGTGAAGAACGACAGGTACGGGGAGATCTGCCATGAAATCGGTTTCCGTTTTATGCCGCTTGTTTTTAAAACTTATGGAAAACCAAGGGAGGGAGTAGTAAGGTTTTTGAAGGAAGTGGTAAAGTGGGGGCAGGGAGGGTGAGGGGTGGGGAGGGAGACGAAGCAGTCCAAGCAAGGTTGATGGACCGCTACTACAAGCTCTTGTCCTGCACTCTGCAGCGTTTTGTCGTAGCAAACCTTCTGTCCTCCATCCACAGCAGGGGGGGCACAAGGGGCCCCTTCCAGCCCGAGGGTCTGCTCGGGAGAGAAGTGGCCGCGTTCTCCGGGTTTTTTAACTGGGAGGGCGCAAACTGAAAGAATTTCTTTGGCAATGCGAGAAGACAGAAGAGGGATGAGTAAAAGCACAAGCAAATGAATCAGAAAAGTTTTAGGAACTGAGTTTAAAGAAAGCGTTTTGGTGGGGTGTTTAAAGCAGGAGTTCTTTGAAGAGATGGAAGACGTGCGGGATGCACCTCTGCACAATTAAAGTCTTTCTGATTAAAAGGGTAGCCTTTTTTCAATGAAAGAACTGAAAGGTTTCAAAGGTTTTGCCCTGCATCCTCTCTGTCTCTTTTCTCTCTCTTTTGATTGTCCAACCTGTTATGAGGCCGCGATTGATCAGCTGTATCAGGGTGATTGAAGTTACGCCTATTTTCGTCGCTGGTAGTCGTAGGCGTTACATTGTGAGGTTGTAGGCATTGTCAGAGCTGCACGTAGTGTGTGCATGTCGAGCGTATAGCGTATATGTATGTGCATGCATGCATTATATTAATTGGTTCGCAAGTCAATTCAGAAGTACAGTCTTACACACAGGCAAGACTGTACTTCTGAATTGACTTGCGAACCAATTAATACAATGCATGCATGCACATACATATACGCCATACGCTCGACATACGCGCACTACGTGCAGCTCTGACAATGCCTACAACCTCACAATGTAACGTGCCACCTCCCCCAGAGTGTCGTCCCGACACTTTCATATAGATGTACTCAGCTGCTGAACTCAGACAGGGGTTGCGAGGTTTATTTCACAAGACGAGAGCGATCAGGCTTAACGTGCATATCTCTACAGAGCATTGTCAGAACCGGGTTCGGGACGTTTGATGATGTTTGAAGCTTTTGCCCGGCGATTTGGAACATTCTGTTTTTTCTTCTTCTTGTGTCTTTCGACTCCTCTCTCATATGCTTTCATCTCTCTTTTTCTTGTCCATCCTGCATTTCACTTCTGCTCAGGTGGAGGGGCAAAGATGCACTGCCTCTTTTCTACCTACACACATGCCCCCTCTCCTCCAAGCCGTGTCCACACGGCCATGAAGATGAAGTCAAAGGCAGACGCAGCTAAAAAAAAAACAAATGGGCTCTATGCATGGAACAGATGATCGAACATACAAATGGGACTGTTACAGCGGGGTGAATACCGTCTCCTCAATCTGATCTCAAGACTGTCGGCTGTACCCCTTCCATTCGGTCATACCTGAACGCTGTTGTCTCATCATGTTCTGCCTTATCATGTTTAAGGCAGCAGTACGTTCTTGCTCTTGGCGTTCGAATACCAGTTGCACTCTTTCTCTTTCCGTCAGGCCTGATCGAATTCCAGTGTAGACAGGCCTAACTCGTCTCCCCACTTCTGGTGTCTGTGCACTGAATCCCTCTCTATACGGAACTTCACCGAGAGGCATCTCATGATCTTGAGCGCGAACTGAGCGGATTGTGTTCAGCAGCGCTGCATGTCTTTCCGTTTGTTTTACCTCTCTCTTTGCTCTCTGCTTCTCTCTCTTTCTCTCTGCCTTTCCTGCGTTTCGGGTCAGTTCTATTCTCCCAATCCTCATGGGGGCAACTTCAGTTTCTCCGGTAATGAACGGCGCTGACTCTGGGAGAAGGGGTGCTGCTTTCTGACTGATCTCCCACTGACTGTGTCCGCTTCCCATGTCTGCATCCTCATGTCCGGAAAGACCTACCGGCAATACTGCTTCGAATTCAGATTCTCCTGTATTGCTGTACCCTTGAAAATCAAACGTCGTCCCTACAGTTTGAACGAATGGGGTCTCTCCTCCTTGGTCACTTCCCTGGAAACCCGGTGTCGCTGTGAAGCTCTTTGCTGCTGTTTGGGGTTCACTCACCACAACATCACTCTGAGGGCGTTGGGGTCCCCAGTCGTCTGTGGGCGCATGCGGAGTGTGTAGAGGTCTGTGCGCCTTGAACCCATCTGCTTCCTTCCGCTTCACTGGGGAGGCAGTCTGGTCGTCATCCGATTTCCTCCCATCTCTCTTGCTGTGTGTCTGTCCGAGGGCCTTCTCATTCCATTGGGTCTTCGAAAAACGCAAACCACGACGCGTCTTCTTCTTCTTTTCCGGCTCTTCGTCTCGACCCTCCTGAATGATGTCCTTCGATTGCTTGCGACCCTTCCTCGCTCTGTATTTCTTCTTGCCCATAGACCCCGAGGGCAACCATCGCTGCATTTCTT